>PVKB01002258.1:0-263431 GCA_004027205.1 Ctenodactylus gundi
TCCAATATCACACAGTATCCATAGGTACATGAGGCTTTTGGGGGACTTCCAGATCCAAACCACATTAGCTGCCATCAGAGGGGTTGGGCAGGGACCAGATTAACCAGCGGCCAATGTTATGGCATCTGCCTCTTATCCAAATGATAGGGGGGAGCCTTTGGAATATTTTAAACTGAAGAGTCTTATAGTTGTAATAGATTGCCCTGGGCGAGACTGTGGGTTGATAGTCATGAATGGCATTGCCAAGCTCAGGTAAGAGGCAAGTGGACACAGCACCAAATGGGAGATCGGGAATTTGATTAGGGAGGTGGTGCTGGTAGTACAGACCAGAGACAAATTTGATAATTATTATTTCCCAAATAATTGTTCATATTAGGTTTTCATTTTTTGAGTTATTTTCTCTCTGCTCACCTAGAGAAAAGAGGGGCTGGAACAATCATTTTTATTTGACAGCTGCATAACCCAAAACATCAAGTCAGGAGGCTGTGCAGCCAGCTCAAGGTCATGGAGAGCACATGGCCAAGGAAATGTGAACAGACTGGCAAAAGCACGTCACCTCTCACCTGCCACCAGCCAGCACTACAAACAGCTCTGTCACGTTACTCAATTCATTTTCCTTCAGAGCCTCAAATGTATTTGATTTAAAGTCCTGTCTTAGGCAAAATATATTTCTTCCCTTTTTTCCAAAGATTATGGTGTAGTCAAGCCATTTTCTCTCTCTCCTGGGCAGCATTGTAAGCTTATTCAAAAAGTAGTCAAGAGGAAATTGACATCATTTTTTTGCTATTGGTGGGGGGACAATTTAAAAAAATATTTACACTTTTCAGTTAAGCACATGTATTTTCAAAAGAGAATAGAAGGTAATTGTGCCATAAAGAAGGTGTTAAAATTGACAGGTCAAATTTTGCCAAGGTGAAGTCACTGCTGTATTTAAGAGCTGAAAGTATGGGCAAATCGATGACTGGTTTTCGTGCCTGAATTTCATTCATACATTGGAACCTCCTGCTTTGAAAATTAGATGTGAGGGCACCTTACAGTTGCGCAGCATGTTGCCGAATGCTGAGGTCCTGGTTAGTGTCCAGAAAGAAGTTGATAATTCTCATGAACGGTGGTAGAAGGTGGAAGAAGAAGCACATAGCAAGGAGTGGGTTCTCACCCTTCTGCTGGTAGATAGGTAATAATATGCTCGATCTGCCAACCTGAGCTGAGGTGGGGAATGCACCAGTTTAAGGTTTATACTGTGTTGAAACACATGTTGGGGGAGAAATGGCTGGGTGGAGTAGCATGAGCCATATTTTGGCAACAGGAAAGAATGCATTCCAACTGTCTCACTGCTTTTGTATAAGAATGGCCTTCATGATGCATGTGTCCTGTGATTTGTCTTTGTTTTTCCTGAATGTGCATCTGGTATTTTTTAGACACTATCAACTGAGGTATTTCTTCTTCTTCTTCCTTCTCCTCTTCTCCTTCTTCTTTCTTCTCCATCTTCTCCTTTTTCTCCGTCTTGTTATCTTATGGTTGGAGCCCGTGGCACACTGAGTAATGCCCCATAAAGATGTATATATTTCTAATCTTTGGAACCTGAGAGTACATTAGGGTGAAAGAGACTGCAGAAGTGAGTAAGTTAAGTATCTTGGGAAAGGGAATTAACCTGGTTTACTCAGGCAGGTGCTATATAGTAAACCTAAAAGAGAGAGACGGGAGTGTTGAGGGAGAGTGAAAGATACCATGCTACTGTATTGAGAAAAAGACCATGAGCCAAGGCCTGCAGGTGGCTGCTGTAAGCTGTACAATACAGAAAATAGATTCTTTCCAGAACCTTCAGAAAGTGTAGAGTTTTGCTAGCACCATAATTTTAGTCCATAAGACCCAGTTTAGATTTCTGTTCTCCAGAAACACAAGATAATTAATACATGTTGTTTTAAGTCACTAAATTTGTATTGTTTTTTATATAGCAATAGGATATTAATACTGGCACAAATCATTTTGGCAGTAAGTGCATAAATTAATTGCCTTGGGTTGGTCGAGTAATCAACACAAATGAGCTAGCTGAATGCTATGAAAGACATGGATAATAAAGACGTCTGTGGCAAATACCAACATATGTTTTCACTAAAATTTAATTTGTGAGAACATTGCTAGAATTTCTGGTATTTCAATAAGCTGGAAATCTGGATTTAAAATGGGAGCTCTCTTTCCTCACATGGCAATTAACTCAAAATTTGAAAATTTTGGGCCGGTAAAACATATATATCTATGACACAAAAAAGATCTAGAGCTGGAGAATATTTTCTTTGAATTCTATCATAATTTGCCCCTGATGTATTTTTGTATGCATACTTTATTTCAATGATTTGTTACAAGCTTCTTTGTGGTTGAATGTGTATATCAATCTCCTAAAGTTTATTATATTCTGTTGGGAGGAATTGTGAGGGTTTTCTCTGACAATAGAGAAAAGATGAGAGAGAGTATTGTGTGTGTATGTGTGTTCATGTATGTGTATATATTTTTAATTTGCTTAGCAAATGCTTGACACGTACTTGTTTAGAAAGCACAACAAGCCATTAGGTCATTTTGTATGATAACCCGGACACACAGACTCAGCAGGGATTAGAGTGCAGCTGTGATTCATCACCCCAAAACTGACCCACCTATCCCAGCAAGAGGTCTTATGGTTTAAATTATCTTCTTGGTGGAGCTAGACAAGAATTCAAAACCTGTTTTCGCTTGTCCCTTTATTTTTTTTTTCTTTATTTCTTGGTCTTGACTTGTTCTAATTTTGTTAATTTTTCTTCTATTCTTTCTTTATTTTTTGTATACTCATCTTCCCTTCATTGAATTTATACCACTCACCCTCTTTCTTCCAGTACTTGGCACTGACCCTACATTTAACAACACTTGTTTTTATTTCACCCCAAAACCTTATGCCTTTGTTAAGAACTATTCAACAAGAAGTAAGGCTTGCCTTTCTTCGTGAATAGTAGGAATTTATTGCGGGTTTATTGGATAAAATTTCCACTTTATTAAGCTGACAGGCTTTGCTTGAAGGCATACGACTCTCTGAAATTCTAAATTTGATTTAAAGGTCAAAGGAAAAGCCTGGCACCTACAATCAGCCTTTGAATTGTTTTCATAACACTAAATAGAGTCTACAAGGAGAGGAAATTACTACTGGTCAGCAAAAGGAGTGCCAATCACAGCTTCTCTCGATAAACTCTGTCTTTAACTAAGGCAGAATAAACAAAAATTTAAGATTAACATGATCTTGCAGAATATATGGAATTTTAATTCCAATAAGATACATCGATTGGATGAACCGCTTCGTGGGAAGAAGGGGAAACACACTATTATGTGGAAGGCTGGAAGGAGAAGTCTTAGGTACAGTCATCAACTGTAAGAGCATTTTTTGTTTGCATAAATAAAATAATCACTTCTTGGAATGGAATTTTCAAGTAAGCATGTTTGCTTGTTCCTAAAGACATAATAGCTGAAGTCAGTGTTGGCGACAGACCTGGGAAACCATCTCTTTCTCAGTGATTCCAATTGCCACTGCAAGGAAAATTAAATTCTTAATTAAAATCATTTTTGCAGCTAATTAAGTTGTACATTTTAGGATTAAGGAAGCTTAATAACAATTTCAAAGTTATTGCAGTCATCTTTTAAAACATGCAAATGTAATGACATGCAAATGTAATGTGCACACACACAACAAAGAAACAAATGCAAACATGAAACTAGAAACTACCAACGTTGGGGTTGGCAGAAATCAGGAACAGGTGTAAGCAGAAATGTGAGATTGTCCAACACCATTCACTGTTGGGCAAGAGATCTTGGGTGACTGTTGTACCTCTCTCTGGTGAAGGTGACTGCTCAAAGTCACATGAGACAGGAAATCAGGTTCCCATGTACAGAATGCTGCCTGCAAACAAAATAATAGTGTGTCAAAACTGTTGTTACTGAATTCCAAGCTTCTGCTCCAACTCTGTCCCCAGGAAATGAAAGTTAAAAAATGCTCTCATGGGTGATGGGCCTCTTAAAGGTGTCAAATTTGGTGAACTTTCTTTGTGGTGGCAACCAACACCTGTCCCTTTGAGGCCTTCGAAGCAGGTGACCTGCTGTCTGTGGTAACTTCTATAGGCTTCAGGTATGATGACTGATAATATCTGTAATTGCTTGAGTTTTTTAAAAAAAATACTGACCATGGTAATACATGCATATTGCTGAAAAGTGGAAAAATTCACACTAACCTAAAGAGAAATAGAAATGTGACCCACAATCTTATCACCTAGAGACCATTATTTGGCGATTGTAGGTATTTTGGCCTGTCTTTTCCTGCTTTTCATTCTTTGTCTTTAGGTCCACATGTGTGCACAATTTTGGTGGATGTGTGTGTGAATTATAATACTAGGAGCATAAGACACTATCAATTTCATCTTCTCCCCCTTTTAACCTTATGCATTGTACTAATAGCACTTTCAATATTATTAAGAGTCTTTAAAATAGATTTATAAAAGGTGGGTAATCTTTCATTATAAGGAGGAACATATCTTGTTTGTTTGTATTGAGTACTGAGGTTGTTCCTGACGTTCAAATCTTAGAAACTGCCCTGTAGAATAAACCCTTGGATCTACTCATCCCATGAATGCATCTCTCTGATTTTTTCCAGTCTTTTCCCGAACGACAATGTCAAAGGATGTACAAATGACCTGGAGTCATTCAGTCCACATTGCTGAAAAGCAGCAACATCCACACTAATTTTTGGGACCTCGTTTTTCCTTTCTGATGTGGGTTGTGCTGCACAGTTACAGAGTGTTACTCCAGGCAGTAGCTGAATCAGTGTCGTTGGACTAGGCTTCCTCTGTGTTTTTCCCTCCTGTGAAGATCCTAGTCACAGCTTCTCGGCTTCCTGACAAAACACATTTGGGTTCTTGTTACTTTCTCAGAAACAAGAAGAAAACTTGGTCTGGTTCTAGAATACTGCAAATATGTTTTCTGAGTACATATATATGCCTCTTACACACAGATGCAGGAAAGTATATGTATTTCTATATAGATAAATATTGAAACAGATAAGGATGCTCATAGATATTCAATAGAAGACTCACAAAGCGAGTAAAATCTGTCCGGTATCTTTTTCTTTTTTGACAAAGAGGAGTGCACAAAGCTAGGAGCTAATGAGTCAAGTCCAGAGTTCTGTTGGAACTTTCAAGTAATTAAAAATATTATTCTGATTCTAAATAATGCATGAATCAAATCTTACACAAGAATATTTAATAAGTATCATAACAATGTTAATAACTAACCAAAATATGCTGTAATTTACATTGCTTTACAACAAAACTTGTATTATTAGAAATTACAATTCAATCGACCAGTGATGAAACCAAGTAGATCTTACAATCAGGACAAAGACAGAAATCTGAAAAGCATACACTTACATGGAGTAAAGGAGCACTGAGGCAAAAGTACAAATGGAGACTAAACTGGCTTCTTTCAAAATGGTAATGGAAGTCACTTGAACTCCCATTAGACAGGACAGAATTTGAGTATCTACACACAGGAATTATTCTGTTTGTTACCCATTATTTATCATTTGCAGAGCTCCCACAGAAACAGATAACTTTTTTTTTAATCAAGATAAAGCATAGATTTCTATTGAAATTTCTACTGAAGCACAACTTTTCTTAAATTTTCTCTTAGAGCCTGACAGTGCAAGATCTTGTCCTAAAGGAAGATAACTCTGTCCTCCTAACTCCCCTAAGTTGAATTACCCGGCTAATTGAAATAAGCAGGATTCATAGGCATCCTCTATACATCTAATTTTCTCGGTGAAGACTTGGCCACGTTCACACCGTGTGACAACTTAACCGGTACCATTTTAGAAGAGGATAAAGAGGAAAGTTTTGTACTAGTTCTCTGACTTTCATCCACATTTCTTTTCTCTTTTGGTTTATGAAGTCACAAGATAATTTTTCTAAACGCCAGCCTTGCAAATTCAAGCTGGGAACGAAATTCAAGCTGTGTTTTTTCTGCTTCTTGCAGTCCATCATTGCTAGTAATAAAGAGCCTGCAAATTTGTCAGCTAAGTTCTGACAGTAAAATCTTTATTACTGATGATGATGTAAGATGCAAAAGGAGCACAGCTTGAGTTTAGGTCCCAGGTTGAATATAGAAAGCTGATGTTTAGGGGAAAAAAATCTTATACCAAATAAATTTGATCATTAAGGCAAGATAAATATGGAACCCAGCAAGGCCAACTTTAGAGTTATGGAACCAACCATAACCACTGTTAATTGTTAATCAAAAGGTGAAGAAATTTAATATCAGGGTTAACTAGCCAAACAGAAAGTACTGGGAAAAAAACAGAAAATTAATTTAAAGCAACAGCTAGAGATACAAGTCTGATTCAGTGTACAGCTGCAGGGAAAAATTGATAAAGCAATTTCTCAGAAAATCTATAAAGTGCTACAAAATTGCCTTGTGATAAGAATGGCAAAAGAAACAAACATTTAGCCTGCTGAGGAGGATTGTTTAATTAAAATTAAGCCAGATTCAAAGGGTAAGTTAATTACCTTAGGTTGTGATCAAGTAACGTTAATAGAAAAACAAGACCTGGGCCGGGACACAAAGCAAACCAACATGAAGCAGACAATAAACGGAAATGCTTTTTTTCCTGTAACCTCTCTAAACAAAACAAAATGGAGGTTTGCTGTAACCATCCTGTTAATCCAGTACATTAAGAATAGTCTGAGACAGGTATGAGATCCATCTCTTTGCAGGGAAACTTTTCACACCTGTTCGGTGCCTTATCTCTGCGTCGCTGCTTTGGTCACAGCAAAGAAGGGTGCTCTAGAGGAAGCCTGATCTTCAGTCCGGGGATGTTTTCACTCTTCTCAAATTCATCATCTACTGGCCTAGCACATGCACAGTGCTTACAAGATAGCTACGTCTTGTGGATTGCTTGACAATGTTGAGCAGTATGGCTTTACAAATAAAAATGTAGGGCTCTCATTAAAAATTTAAGTTACAGAATGCTACCACTGGGTATTACACTGAGTGAAGGGTCCTTCTAGCATTGGGTCTTGTGTGACAGATGGGACACATGGTCTCAAAGACACTCTTAGGTGCTTTTAATATCTATGTAATAATGTAGAAGCTCTAGACAAAAATAGTACTAGTAATAGTAATAGTTGAAGGTTATCACCCAATAGAAGAACAACAAAAAAGAGAGAGATGTTTTTAATAGTTATTGAATGTAAATACCTATAGAGTACCAGATGTGTTTATTTCTCTTCCATCACAGTAAATTAGGGGACGTATTTTCCTAGGCAGCCCCAAACAAGTAAGTGTCCAGGGATTCTCTTTTTTGAATGAGAAATTATACTTTTGTACCTTTGAGCCTATAGTAGGTCTTGCTGATTTCTGAGATGCCCTCATGACATCTTTCTTCTATGTTCCTTTGCAAAGTATGTAGTTTCTCTTTTAGTACTTTTATGTTTTATTTTATATATTATTTCATTTTATATTTTATTTTATTTTTAATGTTGTTTTTATACTGGGAGTTGAGCCCATGGCTTTTACACTTAGCTACATCACCAGCTTTCTTTCTTTCTTTCTTTCTTTTTTTTTAAAGACAGGGTCACACTAAGTTGCCCAGACTGGGCTTAAACCTGTGATCTTTTTGCTAGAATTATAGGCTTGTGCCACTGTACCTAGAAAGTTTCTTTTTAATTCTGATCTTTCCGGTAACCACTCTCTCCTTTGCCGTACTTTGCAGTGATGTTCTTTCTGGCTAAACTGCAAACTTTTCAAATCATTCAACTCTTGTCATTTGCTTCTGATTCTCACTGGGTATCTGGCTAAAATCAACAAGTAATAACCATGCCTTAGCCTGAACATTGGGCTGCCTTCACATTTTCTCCTCCAGATTTATTAGTGCACCACTCTTCATCTCCGTTTACCATAGTCTCAGGACATAGACAAAAGGTAGACAAATTTTCTGCCAGTGTATAACATACATGAGTCTGTAGTCCAACTGCCAATGGAGTCATTGTTCCCAGGTGAACCCCCAAGCCTGGTCTTTGCATTCTGTTTATATCAGCATTCTGGTCTTCTGAGGGTTGCACACTATTATACATCAAGCACTGTCCACACTATTCAAAGGTTTTACAATGTGGCATTTCCAAATCTTCCCAAACTTTTGCAAACAAATTCCAGAGGCTTCTGAACCACGTGTCAGATACAGTTAATTGCACTGTTAGTACTGACTTTCTGCATTAGTCACTTTTTTTATTGCTGGGACAAATTACTCACCAGTTACAACTTTAAAAAAGAGAGGTTTATTTTGACTCTTAGGTTTAGTGAGTTCTGTTCATGGTTGGATGACTCTAAAGCAGAAACAGAACGGTGATGTGCACAGCAGAGGAAATCTGTTTATATCACAGTGGCCAGGAAGCCACACTACCAGTAATCCATTTCTTTTAACAGGACTCACCTCCAGACATGAGTCTATTTGATCTAGACCATATTCACATCATCCAGTTTGAGGGCTTTCTTTTCTTTTCTATTCTTCTCTTTTTCTTTTTTTTTTTAGTCTCTGTTACCAACAAAACATTGGCCCCTCCTTGTAGGCGAAAGATCTCCAAAGTAGGGTCTTTCAGTGTGGTGACGTGAAGACAAAAACAAAACTGAAGTACCAACAGCATGCTTATTCAGTGGCCAAAGAATAAAAGGGAGGAGCCTCACTTGTGAATCTCTCTCTTAAACTGTTGGAGGTGGGACAGTCACACATACAGTGTAAAAGAAATGAGGGAGAGCATTAGATTAATAGAGGGGAGGATTGTTCATGTCTTTTCTTGGGCTAAGTGAATCTTTTCCAGCAATTCAAGTGCCTCCTCTTTCTGTTCCTCTCTATGGACATTGTCACGGTAGTTGCTAGTTCTCACGGTGTGAGGCGTGTCATTTAGCAAACAGATGAGACTAGAATGTGGTATGGGGTCCTTGAGAGTTCCTATATGTGGTCATTTGGATCTAGTTAGTTTCAAATATTCTGAACACATGGGCCTTTGCTTTAAACATCTTGCTCTTAAAAATAAACAAAGCTAGATGTTAGGAGTTTAGCTTGCTTGTGTAATTATCACTCTGGGTAATAGGTTTATTGAATTTTCCTTTTGTGATATAGTAGTGGCTATGGATTTCAGTGCCGTGGTCCAGGGAGGGGCCTGATCAAGCTGACTTTCAAAGTACTTTTGCAACCTTTGCAGTGCTAGGAATGTGCATTGCCCTCAGCATGGTGTCTTCACACTCCTAATAGGCTTCTGTAAATATCTGTTGCTATCTGTGAAAATACGATGAATATGTAAATATTTTTAAGAGCACATCCCCAGAAATTGCAGCCGTCTGACGGAAACAATTTTGAAGAGGGAATATGATGAGTCGTGTGGTAGGTAGATTCAGAATGGAGCTGTCCTTGCTTCCTAGTGATTCTGAATGTGTGTCGTGTCTTTCCATTCAGTGTGGTGGACTTGTGCCCTCCCCCAGAATACAGTGAACATGGCCGAAGTGTCACTGTTACAAGTATTACAACTGGAGTGGCTGCCATCCTGGGGTCTCTTCCTCACTATCTTTGACAGAGTGAGTGGCTTGTTGGGGAACTGAAGGAAATCTCTTGGAAATTGAGGGCTTCAGTCCTGGAGCTGTAAGTAAGTAGACTCCGCCAGACGCAATCTTAGAAGTCAATGTGCTTTCTAGAAGCCTAAGTACAATGCACTGCTTAGCTGTGCATGGGCCTGATCCATCATTTTGAAATTATAAATGTGTATCGCTTTAAGGTGCTCATTTCCTGGTGATACTGTTAATTGGTGATAAATAATGAAAACAAGTAGCTTATGTCATAGATCAATACGTGGGTTTGGAAAGCCAGTAGAGTTTGTAGAGCCCATCTTTGGCCTGTGATAAGAGTGTCCTTGTATGACAGACAGCTGGAGGCTTAGCTTTTTGATGACACAGAGCAGGTTTCCTAAACCTTGGTCTTTCTGACATTTGGAGGGGGTGAGTTGTCTTTTGGACTGTATGTTTTTAGTAGCATTCCTATCTTCTACTTCCCTCTGCCAGTTTATGACAACCAAAAATAGTTTCAGGCACAGTCAAATGTCCCCTGCAGGGTGAGGGTGAGGCAAAATCCTGCACAGAAAATCATTGGTATCACAGTTAAGTGGGGATAATAATAACAATAATAGCTTCACATACTCCAGAGTGTCCTTGGAAGCTTTAAATGAGACAGTTAGACAAAGATTAGAAGTGCTTGATAATAAGAAACCAAAGAATGGTAGATATCATTATTAATGAGTGAGGGATGTTCTTACTTTCTTAATTGTAGCTACTGAGAGAACATGAACTGGCTCACATCAGGTCTTTCGAGTAGCGTGCAAAGAGATAAGAGAAAGGCCAGTCCCTAAGAGTGAGAGTAGTCTGAGAGGGAATTGGAGGGCTTGCTTCGTGGTAGAGGCCATAGGCTTGATGGGATTCTGGTGTCACCAAGGTTTCTATGTATATACTTATGGATAGATGTGTTGGACTGTAAGGCTAAGGTCCCAGGAAGAAAAATCGTGTGTGTGCGTGTGCGTGTGTGTGTTTGTGTGTGGGTGTGGTGGGAACTGGGGTGTCTTGGGCTCTGTTAGGCTGCAGTGTTGTGATTTGTAGAAATCTTGCCTAGATTTTGAAGGATAGGAATTTCCCTCTATTCCGGATTGCATTGTTATCTCCATCATCGTTATGAGTCCTTGGCAAGCCTATCAGAGAGGGCAGGAGCTAGCTAGAAGCCCTTCTTCCTCAAATCCAGACACTTTAAATTTCTTCCCGGTTGAAATCAGAAGTGTTATAGTTTCATATAAAAGTGAGTGAACGAGCACCTTGGGCCTCCTGGTAATTAGTTTAAACCAGAGCGTCACCTGCCAAAACAATAAAAAGAGAATCTCGTATCTCTTTATTAAGTTTAGTTATAGTGATTTGACACAGTTTAAACCAGCCTAATGGGATGAAAAGTTCCCTGAAGGAAGACGAGAGAAAGTAAAAAAAAACAAAGTGCATTACTAATCAGTCCTATGATAGTTCGGTGAGTGCCTCTCCTATCGATTTCCTTTTTTTTTCTCTTTTTCTTTATTTTTTATACTAGTTCACACCCCTTTCCTCTTCATTTTATTTAAGATTTGACTCTGTAGATAAAGATCCAAAGCAAACAAAAGTCTACAAAATCTATAGCCAGTGGCTGGTATATACAACAGGCCTGTTTCAACATTGTCTCTGCAGTGACTTCACACATGGGGACAACATACTCTCATTCATCAACCTTCCTAGTAGCCCTATCATGTAGATGTTATTTTTATGACCATGGCTTAGGATCATCTACATAGGTGCACTCTCTGTTATAAGGACTCTACACTTATTACTTATATTCATATAGCAATATCCTGAAGTTACTAACCAACTGTATGTATTGACTTGGATTTTATTTTTAAATTTTTACAAATTTTAAAAATTTGTGTAATTGTACCTATTGATAGGATGTAGCATGTTATTGCAATGCACGCATTGTAATATGTAATGGCCAGGTTAAGGCAATAAGCATTTCCTTCCCTTTAAACATTTCCTATTTCTTTTTATGAAAAGGCTGCCAATTCCTTGCCTTTAGGTCTTTACTGAATGTATAATAAATTTTAGATGTATAATAAATTTTATAGTGACTCCACTGGGCTTCAGTATGTTGGAAGAGATCCCTCCCACCCACCAGATTCCAGCACTCATTATCCAATCTCCTTTAAGCCTTCCACACTTCCTGTCTTACAGTACCCACTATTCCACTCTCCACGTGTGTGAAATCAACAGTGTAGCTTTCACATGAGTAAAAACATGTGATGTCTGACTTCTGTGCCTGGTTTACTCCCCTTAGCATCTTCTAGTAAGTAGATTACTGTGAATGACAAGATCTTATTCTTTCTTTTTTCTGGCCAGGTGATTCTCCGTTGTGTATATATAACTCATTATCTGTATCATTTCACTCATCGATGAATGTCTCCACTGATTTTGTGTCTTAGCTACTATGAATAGTGCTGGAATTAACATAGGAGGGCAGGCATCTCTTTGGTGTATTGATTTTGCTTCCTGTGTGTATAAACTCAGTAACGTGATAGCCAATATCATCCAATTTTAAAGATGAAAAAAACTGAGGCATGGAGATGTCAAGTGACTTTCCAAAATGTCTCAGACTATCTGTCCCTACATTTACCTTCCTGTCTGATAGCTTTAGGCAAATCTGGGAAGTTTTAGCTATTTCTCAGACTAACTCAGCACAGACCAAGAATTAAAGGTCTTGTGTGTGTTTGTGTGTGCATGCGTGTGCACATGTACGTGTGTGTGCTCCTGAGGAGGGTAAAATGAATGCTTAGGTAAGACTAGATTCCATTTACTTTGGGTTACATCTGCATCCTTAATGAATGGCTTGCCAGGCTTTTGCATACTGCATACAGTGGATGTTGAGGTTTGTTTCCAGTAATAAAATGCTGCAATTACATATACTGTGAGATAAGCCACAAGCCAGGAGATAAACATCCCTGTTTAGATATTGACAAAAGGTGCAACTGCTAAAAGCAAGCTTCTATTTCAGCCCACTCTAATTAAACCCAGAATGTGTGCAAAACCACGAGCAGAGTTTTGCAAAGTACGTTATCAGATTCTGGTTGGAGTTACACTTTGGCAGCTTGTGCCATCCAAAGACAATTCTGTGATATTTGTATTGTTTAAAGTGATTTCCAGCAGCATCTTGTAAAGTGAGGCAATAAATAGCTCACTTCTCTTGCTGGAGGCAGCAAACTCTACTTTGCATGGGTTGTAAAATCCCCAAAGTTGCAGGTACAGCAGTGGTGTCAGGTGGAAGGGATTCATACCTGAATGAGCAATTAGCATCAAGCCCATCTAAGGGAAGATGACATGTGCACATCCACTTTCTTCTGAAGAAGCAGATTTTTTTTCCATCTCTGGAAATATCTCTTAATCAGGGGTTCCTAACCCTCTAGAAGTCACCAAGTCTTTTGAAATTCCCACGAGAAATGCAAACCTGGACCCACCCACAAAAAGCCCTCCATTCTCCTAAGGCCAAGTGTGCAAGAAGAGAGCATTTGTGAGATGGTACCTGAGAATTTGCCTCTTCTCTCTGCATCAGATTCTGCCTTGGTTTCTTTTTTGTTTCTGGGACACAATACTTGGTTCCCATAGCACAAGAAAGGAAGGGTTCATTCTAGTTTGCAGTTTAGGAAGGTCTCAGTCCATTCATGGGTGGCCATCAATGGTAGAAGTACCTGGCAGAGGCCCAGCTGGAGAAAAGCTAAGTTCTTCTTGTCATGGTGGGACAGGGAGCCAAGACAGCCTGAAAATATGACATACCATATACCATTCCAGGTCATGACCCAGTGCTCTGCCCCTTCCACACCAAGCCTCTCTGACCAGGCCCATGTTTTAACAGCTCAGGGAAGCAACGAATTAACTTACATGATTGAATCACATTCTAAACATGTGGCTTTTGAGGGACATTTCAGATCCAAACCATAATAAATGCTATCTTAAGCTGCAGAGAATTTGTAAGCAAAGGGGAGACAGAGGACATTACTCAGCTGCATTTGCAGATTATTCTAATGCAAATCCCTTACAGATATCAAATGTTCTGCTGTAGGGGTATTTCTTCAGTTGTCTGTGGAGTCCAGCTTCATGTAGGTGCCTTGACCATGGGGACAGGCAGAAAGTAAGTACTCAGCCACCTCCCAGAAGATTGTCTCAGATTGTCAGAGCCTGGGGATGGCAGGGAGGATTTTTCTCACTTGTATTACTTTGGTGGCTTATAGTGACATCTAATCTCCAATCTCTTGTCACATCTGAGTTGCTAAGGAGCCATTTTCTCTCTCCTTTAGTGGACATTTAAACTTAAGAAGGCAAAGATAATTTTTGAACAAGGAGGCCTTGAACAGGGATCTTAGAGACATCTTTCCCAGAGCCATGGCTAGACTGTTCAAGGAGGGACCCACATCTTGCTCACATACATTGTTTTGGTGGTGGTCGTAGTCTGTCATCCTGTTTGCTTCTCTCAAGGAAGGGATTGGATTATACTGGTAGCAATGGGTGTAGGGGACCACGAAGGAGGTTTCCTAGAATGTTCCTCATCAAGAAGGGAGGAGCTTGGGAGAGGATGGGGCGGTTTCCTCTGCAAGAAACAAGAACGTGAGGCTTTTTTGCAGATGCTGCCCCCTCCCCCACATACACTGAGGAGAACACACACATACATGATGGGGAGCAAGAAGACAGCAAGCAGCTGGGATCCAGTGTAATTTCTGGGAAGCATGCTAGAACACTGTGGACCAGCCTATTCATGTAAATTAGGAAACATGTCCAGGCCCCCAGACTCCAGGGCCACAGTTCATACTAGATGTTGAACTATTGATAATTTGCCTAGTTCACATTGACATTTAGTCTCCATGCATACAGATGCTGTGGCTACAAGCCCTGATTCAATCCTCAGTCCCAGCCTGTGTCCCAGCTTCTGCCCCAGCCCCAGATCCTGCCCCAGCCTCAGCTCCTGCTCCAGCCCCAGCCCCAACCCCTGCCCTAGCCCCAGCCCCAGGTCCATTTTTATGCAGCCAATTCCCACCACCATTTAAGCCTCAGCTCTGGCAATAGTGCCCCCCTTCAGGAATCTCATCTGTCCTACACACCAGTGTGGCATGATTAAGCCTCCTCTACCATCCTGCTCCCACATGCTGACGTATCTGTCTGTGCTGTAGAGTTTATTTTTTTCTTCCTCATCGGCAGTTTCTACAAGACAGAGGTCACATTTTGTCCCACTTTGTGTTGCATACCATCCCTCATACTAGTTTCATACATATGGCCAACGAATGGGTGACTGAAGGAAGCCAGAATGGTGAATATTGCGTGAAGAGTTTGAATAATGTCAAGTGGCTCAGAAATGGTTGGCTATTGAAAATAATATGTTTCCATTAAAATATCTGATTATATTAACAATGATAGGTAAATAAAAATTGGAATCAAGATGTTTCATTTAGCAACAATGGTTAATCTAATCCACTATAGTGGTTACCATTGGTTGGAAGCTTAGGATCTAGAACTACACAGCCAAGGAGGCAAAGTCAAAGACAAACCCATGAGCCACTCAGTGAACACCCAGTACATTTTTGCTTTGCTGAAAGAAAGTGATGAGTACCTCTGAGTACTATGAACACTAAACGGAACTATGGAGGTACAGTTGTGAGATGGGGCTGCATGTGGCAATGACTGTTAATCAGTAAATGTTGGGGCTGAAGGAACAGCACAGCAGTTACAGCACTTGCCTAGCAACTGCAGGGCCCAGAGTTCGATTCTCCAGCACCACGTAAGCTGAGTGATGCATGGTTGTAATCCCAGAGCTCGGGAGGCAGAAGCAGGAAGATGGCTGTGAGTTTAAGGTCAGTCTGGACTACAGAGCAAGACCCTGCCTCAAAAATAAATAAATAAATAATAAATGTGTATAAGAAAGCTGAGTTTGCCATATTTAAATTGAGCTCAGGATAGAGTTCTATTGAAATATTGCTGGTTTTTTTCTTAAAAATTTCCCCCTAAACTGAGATACCAAGATAAAACCAGGATATCATTCCATGATGGGAAATAACTATTTTATGTTCTACTTTATAAATTAATTCCATAGTCTCAATTTTGAGCAAATGCATGCAATTTCATTCATTAGCATTCATGAGCATTGTCCAAATTTCTAACATTTCATAAACAACAAAGCATTTAATGCCTACAAATGCCAAGTACATATAAAAGCTTTGAGGTAATTATCACTAGCAGTATTTTCCACTTATTTATGATTTTTTTCCACCCAGAGTGATCAAACTTGTTGAAAAAGAGGCATGCTAATAACATCTCATGTCATTTCTCTTCTAGAATTTATGATCCAAATCAGGCTTCTGAATCCTTATTTATTTGCACTTTGCATAACATAGGAGGCCCAGAGCATGCTTGCTAATTTATTTTCTAGATAAACATGAATATTTAAAAACTGAATTCTGGCAATGGTCATACAACTATAGTAGACCACTAGTAGGGAACTGATCAGGAAATCACAAGTCAAACCATTGACGTTTGAGAGAGTCCCATAATGATGATATAAAAATGGGTTGGGAGTAGATTCTAAATACAGGAAGGGAGCTCGTTCAAAATCTTGGCTTCAAACACAAGAATTGTGTGACTCTTGCACCTCATCTAACTCAATACGTACAATAGTTGTGACAGGTTAGAAGGCAAGTCTTTTGAAATTTTTGGTCCATGAATGTTTATGAAGAGAATTTTGAATTCCATATACATTTTACATGCAGGTACGTTTTTCTGGGATGAGGGTGTTCTATTGTTATGTCCTGTCAGATATTCAAAATAGCTTATGAATACAAACATTATTAGTGCTATGTCCACTGTAAAACTTCTTTCCAGATCTGAGATATGTGATTCTCTCAAATCATACAATGTTGGATGGAAAAATTATAGAACTTTCACAATGAATTCCTAATAATATAACAGTGTAAGGATATATAAAATTTTGTGAAGATATTATCTTGTAATTCTTCCTTCATTTTTTATCTTTTAGGGGATAGAACAATAGCTAGGTATCATACTTAAGGTCCTACAGATATAGAATAGTGTATTACAAATTACCTCCTAAAGAATTATTATGGAATAATTGTACCTTAGAACACTGATTCTGAGCTGAAATACATTTTTGAAAATTAGTATATTAGAGCCTTTTCTTGGAGATTCACAGAACACATTGACATATAAGAACCCTAAGCAAGTCTGCACTTAAGAACCTGTTTAAATTTTAAAACACAATGTTCTCCTAAATTACTTTCTTGTGAAGCTCCTTATTCACACAGAACCTGTTTACATCTTAAAGGATGATTTTTCTGAGGAAAGCATTATTAGGAATGCTGGCCTAGTCAATTTCAGCTTTCAGTTTTCAAAGGCTTATTGGTGGTCCTCATCAAGTTTTTACTTAATACACTACATACATTTTGATTACGACTTCCAGATCTTTGAGTAAGATTTAAATGAATGCAAGGAAAAGTGACCCTTTTTTAACAGAGAGCAGGTAAGTATAATTAGGGAAGGAGACTTCATGTGCAGTAAATACAGAAAAGTAAGGTCAAGGAAAGGTGTCATTGACGTCTGTGAGCACAGATCCATTCATGTACTCATTCACTCATTTACAAATTCAGGAACAATTATCGCAAGTATCCAAAATGAGAGAGATTCTTGAGAATTATCATGAAAACACCTGATAATGTAAAGGAGACTAAGAGACAATATCTTACCATAAAATACTCAGTATCAAATGCTGTCAGGAGGCATGTAATAGATGATTACAATGTTAAAGAAGGTGTCTATGGTCAATGTAGGTTTAATGAGTATAAAAACACATAAGAAAACTAAATATATTTTGCAGGTCTGAGAAAGGCTTCAAGGAAGAGAGAATGTTTGAATTGTCATTAATATTCACAGTAAATAAAGTAAGTCTACACCTCATAGAAAGATGAAAATGATACCAAGGAAAATATGCTACGCAATAATGTAAGAATTTGGCCAGTTTAGATATTTTGGCTAATGGTGCTTTCTGCCTTCAATTAATATATATATATATATATATATATTTTCATGCTCTGCAGTTCAGGCTAGTTATAAACTCACTATGTTGCCCAGGCTTCCCTGGAACTCACAATAACCCACTTGCTTCAGTCTCCCAGGTGCTGGAATTACAGGTTTGTGCTACTATGCCCAGGTATTTTATGGTGTTGGGGGATGAACCCAGGGCTTTGCATTTTATAGGCAAGCATTCTAATCTGTGAACTACACCCCCAGCCCAATAACTACGTTATCTCACCAAACTGATTCTAAAAGTGTTAACCATTAATTTCTTGATATTGTTTCATCTGCCATCTTCAGGTCCATTCTTTTTATGTCTGCCTGTTAGTTGAAGAAGTTTCAGGTCTTCCACCTACAGTGAAAACTCGTTTTTCCCTGCTGAGTAAGAAAACACTTTATAGTAGTCTCTCCGAATATGCCATTCCTTGTGTTATTAGTGAGACCTGAGTCATATGACAATTCCTGACGCAGTCCCTTGCAGGAGAACTTGGAACCAATCAAGTCAATGTAGAAGGCTGACAGTGACATTATTTTCAAGGCACCTGGGGGTGTGGAAAGTAAGGGAACAACCGAATAAAATCAAGGTCTTATTAGTAGGGTCCTATCAGCAAAGGAGAAGGAGCAGGGACTTTAAGGCAACATTTTATATCTAAATCACAGCAAATGTTAAACACCACACTTTACATTTTTGCCCTAAACCTAGCAAGTATTTTGCATTGTTTTCTGTACTAGAATATAACATAGATTTTTATAAGAACATAAACTCTAATAATCAGACTGCCTCAAAATCTTATATAGTTCTATACAAAGTTAGGTTTGTAGTAAAATTATCAGATGATGAGTTGACAGCAATTGTCATTTCAGCTTCATGGTACACCTCAAAAGTTCTATTCAAATAACTAGAGTTTCATTGTCTTTTTTTTTTTTTACATAGAGCAAAAAACAAAATCCCAATCATATCAATCTCGTAGTTTTCATATCGATTAACATTAATTGTGTAAAACTCTGATACCAGCAATATCTTACTGATTTATGGTTTCTGAAAGCTATTGACACATGTAGAGATGCAGCAAGGAATCTTTTTTAGGCATGATTACAATTGATTGCTGCAGGGATTATCTAATTATTGAGTAAGCATTAGTGATAAACTCTGGTAATAAAAATACCGTATGCTCACCAGGGGACTCTGGGACTAAAATAATGTCTGACTCTGACGGCATAAATTGGCTTGCTTTCTCTTTCCCCTTAAATAGAAATTCTCACTCGTGTTCTTTCAGGAATGGAGAATGAAGGTGAACGATAACCATTTGTTACTCTTTCACCTCAACTTTATTTTTTAATTGTTAATTGGTCGAATTTCCAAATGTTTTTTTTTTTATTGTTTCCTTACTTTTTAAAGAATTTGTTTTTGAGAATCCAACAGCAGAAAGGACAAAAACCTCAGCTTGAAGGTACAATGTCATTAACTTCTTTTGCATTCACACCTATGCTTGTGGAGGACTGTGTGCAATGTCGTCAGCTTCATACTCCTGTACACTCGTTGCTTCTGAATCTTAATTTTACTGTAGAAGTGTGTAATGGGAAGGTCTGTAGGAAGCATTTGTTATAGTTTAGCTAACGTTACACTCCATGCTGCTAATTGAAAGCTCTTTCTTTAGTATCAGCATCAAGGGGAGAATGTCTACTCCTGGTACTTCTATTCATCGTGTTACTAGAAGTTCTAACCAAAGACATTAGGGAAGAAAAAGGAATAAAAAGCATCCAAATTGTAGCATGTTGTCATTTAGATTTGAAACGGCTCTCAAGAGTCTCACGTGTTTAGAAGGTGCTTGTATCATGGGAGTGGTATATTTATCAGTGGATTTCTCTGCTGATGATTTGATTTGATATTCTCTTAGGATGCGGATCCTAGTCAGAGAGATGGGCCACTGAGGTCATGACTTGGAAGAGAGTATTCTCATCCTCTGCTCTCCCCTCTTTGTTGATTTCTGGCTATGATGAGATGAGAATCCTTCCCCCACGAGGCCATCTAGCCATATCTATCTGCCATTGCCAGTTGGCCATGTGTGAACTGAGACTTCTGAAACTATGAGCTAAAAACATATCTCTCCTCCTTTAAGTAGCGAACGTTAGATATTCTGTCTCGATGGCATAAAAGTGACTCAGATATCATGTATAAAGTTGTACTGTTTCTAGGCATTAATCAGCTTTCCGTGACTGTGACCAAATATCTAATATCTCAGAAACATAATTTAGAGGAGGAAACATTTATTTTGGTTCACAGTTTCAGACATATCAGCCCATGGGTGGCTTGTTCCAATGGAGAAGCATCACAGTGGAAAGGAATGGAAGAGGAATGCTATTCACCTCACAGCAGTCAGAAACTAGAAACAGAACGAGAGAGCCAGAGAGAGCAGAAGGGGCTGGAGACACGAATATGTCCTTTTAGGTTATGACTCCTGTGGCTACTTCCTCCAAGGAGGCTCCACCTCCTAACAACACATTCTGCTGTAGATCCATAAACATTTTTATCCATTGGTGAGGTTGGTGGCCCTGTGATCTTACAAGAACCTCACCTCTGAACACATGTTCCCACCAGGAAACATTATTTATTCAAACCCTAACGCTCTGAGTGGTATACTCATATATGAAAAACTCTAAAGACTCCACAAAAAACTACTAAAATTAATAAACAACTTCAGGAAAATCTGAAGAAGTCAAGAACTTGGAAGCAAGACTATAAGAAAGATGTCTTGAGGTATTGTCAGCAACAAACCCTTTGCCAACTCAAGGGTAGAGAGTTGAAAGACTGCCGTGAGAAGTGTATCCCAGGGCAAAGAGGAAAAAGTCTTCCAGAGTCCAGCTGCCTGGAGTTGAAACATCTAAAAACTTGGATATCTCCACAGTGATTGTCCAGTGGACCAGGCTGCTGGCAGATCTTGGTGACATCCATGCAGTCCTGGTTTTCCAGGCTTGCAGAATGCTAGAGTTGTGGGGTTATACAGGCTTCTATCCAAATTTCAGAGGAAGGCCTTGGGGACTAGGCAGTGTGCCCAGTGTGCTGTCTGGAGGGAGGACAGTATATGAAGTTGTAAAGAAGAAGCCTATGGTGCGTGAATCATCACCTGAGGAAGAGATAGTATCTTGGAAAAGGTAATGCTGGGCAGAGGAGAGAGCAAACATACAGATCTGAAGAAGGAGCAGGCTGGACAGTGAAGATGCAATCCAGGAGGTTTTGGCAACTGGATGGAGGGAAAGTGTAGGAGAGAAACTGGGTTTTGGAGGTCATAGCAGACTCAAGATTTCTTCTCCGATGGGCAGCCATTGCAAAGGTTGGCCATAAACGTGAGTGGAACTGACTTAAATTTACAAAATTTCTGTACTGTAAGTGGACTATAGTTTTCATTTTCTGCATTTTTTTGTTTTATTTCTAAACCATTTCCTGTCAAGCACTAAGTACTACCTATACCCAGAGTTCCAGATCTCTGCATTCCACTTTTCGTATAGATATCAATAATATCGTAGGTCTAACATGACCAAATTTGAATTTCTGGCTCTCCAAGAAATATATTTCTTCCACCTCTACTTCTGAGTAAATGACAGCTTATTAATTTTCACTGCTTAAGTTCCCACCTTGAGAAAATTCTTAGCCTCTTGCCTTTCTCATGGCCAATCCATCAGCAAATTCAATAGGCTGTTCACCTCGAGTTAGTCCCGATTCTTCCTCTTCACCACGCATTCTGATCGCATCCTGTCACATCGACTTCTCTCTTAGACATTTGTCACCATCTCCTGACAGGTCTTGCTTCTTCTGCCTTTGTCCACCTGTTATATCTCTACACCTTATTTTAGCAGCTTGGATGAAACTCAGAAACAGAATTCAGGTCGTTATTACTCCATGTAAATTGGTACACGAGCTTCTTATTTCATTCAAAATAAAATCCAGTGTCTTCACATTGGTGCCATGGTCCTTCATGACCTTTCTCTTTCCTATTTCTCTGATCACTTTCTCTACCAACTGTCATATTATTTATGTCATTTGAGTCGCATTTGCCTCTTCACTATTCCTTAAACACACTTAGCGGTTTTCATTGAGACTTTGCTCATTTTCATCGGGACTTCCATCAGCACAAGTGTCCATTGAGAGGATGCTAAGCCAAGTATTTTTTAAAATGTTGGTAATTGAGAAGTAAACAAAACAATGTATCTGCCTCTTCAGTCTCAACTCTTAAAACAGAAGATATACAAATACATAAGCAATCTAGTTTCAGATAGCAATATACTCTAGTGAGAAAAATAACCAGTGAATACCAGAGGGTAGGAAGCATGAGATTAGTTCTGTGAGGGTTTTTAGAGATGGGCTATCCAATGAGAGACTGGTCCATGAGCTACTGATCTATGACAGGCAAATTCACAGAGACAGAACAGGCTGGTGGATGCCTGGGCTTGAGGGAAGAGGCCTTGAGGGGTCACTGAATGGGCACAAGCTTTTTTTCAGAGGATGGAAGGGACTGGATGATGGTAATAGTTGCCCAACATTGTACCAAGTATCACTGAATTGTTCACATTAAAATAATTAATTTTATTATGTATATTTAATCTCAATAAAAATTTAAAAATTAGCAAAAGGATTTTTTAAGGCAAGAAGGAGTTTATTGAGAACATAAAACTCTTGGGGGGGGTGGGTCTCAAATGAGAGTCCCCAGGGAATGGGACTTGGTCCCTTTATAAAGCTAGCTAAATGATTTTAGATGGGGAGTTGAGCCAGGTGAGGAGGAAAGAGCATTTAAATGCTTTGGAGTTCTTCAATTAGAAAGATGAGAAAGTAGAAGAATCTTATTTGGGCTGGACCCGTTGGCACAGGCTTGCCGTGTCTTACTGCAAGACTGAAGCAGAAGGATTGCAAGTTAGAGTCCAGCCTGGGAAACTTAGTGGCTTAGTGAGATCTTGTCTTAAAATCAAAACAAATAAATAAAATGGGTTGGGGATGTAGTTCGGTATGAATATTTTGGGTTCAATCTTCAGTAACCCCCCCCCCCCAAAAAAAAAAAAAAAAACAAAACCTAATTTATTTAGAACACATCTGAGAAGCTTGAGTTATTGTCAGAAGTCTGGGGAATGGAGACAGGTAAAGGTAAAGAGTGAGGACAGGAGGAGAATGCCGAGGAGAGGACACTCAGACCCATGTGTCTGTCATGTGAAGTGGCAGTCCTCTGTGGTGTGGCTTTGCAAGGGAAATGCAAAGGGGAGACAGCGGGTGGCTGTAGTGAGGGACACAGAGGCTAACCAGGATGAAAAGAGAAGTGAGGGCATTAACACAGACAATGAAAATGTGGCAGACAGAATGCATTGGACATGCCACTGGAGCGGAATTATTGCGTGGAGATAGTCAAGAGAAACTAAACAAGAAAGGTGGTTTGGCAGGAGTGACCAGTCAGAGGGACTTACAAGAGTAAGGCGTTTAACATTTTCTATTATTTTCTGACAGCGCAAAATTAAGAGTTAGGATAAGAAGTTAAGGGAATTTTTTTCTGATGATACATTGTGAATTCTAGTGCGGAGCTTGCACATTTTGGATTGGACCACAGTAGGGGAAAAAGTGGCATTCTGGGGCAAAATAAAAGACTCCGAGATTACTTTTGTGTGTAACTGGCTTAGAAAGGAATTCAAAGCTCTTTTGGGGTCGGGCTGAGACTTTTACCATCTTTTTTACTTTTTAGGTTAGTTTCCTAGCATCTCATGGGGTGAGGCTGATGAGTGAGGGGGTGAAGTAGAGATAACGATGAACGTTATTACGACTGCTGCTGTGAAGGAAAAACTTGACAACCTCCAGCTAAAATTTGGTCAACATTTTTAGGCATTAAAAACCCCATCTCATCCAATACTAGTTGATGATAAGCTTCATCAATAGTTCCAAGAAACAGAACTTGGGTAAATTGATTCATTTGTTGAAGGATAAATTGATTCCTGAAACTGCTGTTTGCTAAACTGAATTGCTTTCTGCTGTTGCATCTGGCAGGGGAGACAGGTATATATCTGAAGCACAGGGTACCTGTTGTTGGTTCTCTTCTGGTTGGTGTATATTGAGCTTCTCACTGGCTCTTCCCAGGTACATAACATCTCTACAGCAAGAGAAGTGTTCTAGGATGGGCAGGTAGCCCGTGTGAGAATCAGGACATGAGAGAGAAAGAGCTTTTCTGGGACGGAGGAGCGGAGTGGGCACTCCCCCCTTACGTAGCAGGAGGTGAATAATAAGTGCGATACCCCTCTCTAGATTATTACTATAGATTACTATTCCTCAATTTGGCCACAGAGAATGAGAGATTAGAGAGTTAAAATGTCTCAGACCCCCAGGACCAGAGATTGGCGATATTTAAGAACCCACAGTTACTTAACTTCACTCCCTGCTGGGTTTCTGCCTTAGATGGTTCTGAAAACATCTGCTAAACTCCCACTGATAAATTATCAATCTCTGTGCTCATATTTCCTCCTGAAGCTTGCACAAATTCATTTTATGAATTCATCCACACAACTCACTGGCTCAAATTACTTATGCGCAGGTCCCGGTGTCTGCTGTAGCCGATGAGCCTGCGATCTGGACCCCTGGTGTGGAGTCATGGCAGCACCAGGAGCCCGGGTGTCCGAGGCTGATCGTAATTAGCCACCACTCACCTTCTGCACGGTGCTTGGGGGAATTTTAAAACCTGGAAAAGATCTCTGACCTCTGTGCTCTGTCTGTTCAATTTGTTTCTTTTCTCAGCAAAGGAGTCACTGTCAGTAGCGTACAATGTATTTTCCCTGTTGTCAGAGTCGGATGTTAGGAGGGTAGATATCTCCGGCGTGTTTTAAGTAGGAAGATATTGATGTTATTTGCTTTCCTGGTATCATTTAATACATGCGTGGCGGCATCCGAACCACGTTGCAGGCTTTTCATCTTATCATGGAGTGTGCGATGCCCTTCATCTCACCTAAGACACATGTATAAATAGAGGATTCTTATATTTATCCAGCTCTGAGCATTGCTCAGACAACAGAAATTCATTCAAGATCTCTAATACCATATTTTGTGTGATTCCAATAACCCACGCTTTCCAAGTGGGCCAGGATTATCCTGAAAACAACCATTAGCTTCAGCGCTCTCTGTTTTTATTTCTTAAAACATTTCTTGTCAAAGAGGCCAAGGCACAATATGAAATAGAAGTTTATGGAGGCATATAAAAATATCCTCCCCTCTGAGTGAGTGAAATAAATCACCACTCACTCACGGTGATATTTAGTGAGATTAATCTGAATTGCCTCCTCTTCTGGCTACATTTCACAGCCATCAATATTTATCTTTTGAACGTCTCCCAATCACCCAGAAGAGATGGATTAGTCTGAATTAGTTTCACAGGCAGCAATGTAAAAACAGAAATATAAATTGGAGTCTAATGACCATGTTTTGAATCGTGTCGTGTTCAGGGTTCTGAAGACCACTAATTTTCTGCGTCGCAAAGGGCTTTGTCCCTCATGTTTGATGATAACTTGAAGGCAGGGCGGTTGAGTCATCACATATGACTTGTGTCAAGTCTTGACTTCGCGAAGAAACAATAATCTGGGTGAAATGATTTTACAACACAGGGACCTTGCATTGTATTTGATATGATTTAAAGGAGGAAGATTAAAAATTCATGCCATAATTATGATCTTGATGATGCTCTACATTTCTGAATTTTAAGAGCAATAATCTTCCATAATCTTCTTTTATATTTCCATTCTCAGGAGGTATTGGTTTCTTGTTTGACACGCTGAGGCGTTTTGTGTCATAAAGATAAATGTTTCTAGGCTCTGCGCACACAATATTGTAATAGTGTAATACCATGGTAGAGAGTTAGGATCTTCAAATAGCATGAACGTGTGGACACAAATTGATAGCCTTGGATGCATACATTCCTTAATTCACTCTTTTCTATCAGCACCTAGAGTTTTCTTTTGAGTGCATTTCTTCTTTTTTGGTCTTGCAATTTGGAGGGGCTGATGTGGTGCTGACCTATGAACTTGTGCTCCTTCAGTCTTGGTGATTGTCTCAGGTGTGTCTGTGCTATGATTGCAGGGAGATGACCCTTGAGAACCTGAGGAAGGCTGCCCTATCTTGTTGTAGGGGAGTTACTAGGAGTAGCTCTGTCTTTCATGCTGTCTGTGAATCAGCAGGTGCCGAGTCCTGGTTGTTGCTTGTCACCTCTAAAAATAGTCCAAATCAGACAAAGTAGATATGAGAAAAGGCAGAACAGAAGCCACAAAGAAATAGACTCTTAGTGACCAAGCCTCAATTGGTGCTTTTTCAGGTATATGATACAAAAGAATAACTCCTGGAGTTTGAAGCGGTAATTAGAGATTAGTTGTCCACTAAATATTAGTGACTAATTATCTTCATTAATAACTGAATATAGTGAAGCCTGTAACTTAAAAATCGATATGCAAGGCATATTTTTTCTCAAGAACAACAAAGAAAGAAGAACTAAACAACATTCTTCTTTAAATAATCCACCATTTTCAATTGAAATATAATATATGGACAAGTGAGTTACCTACAAATTTGTAGAATCTGTCAATGGGCTGACATGAGATTTTTCTCCCATCCATTTGTTTTTAATTAATGTACATTCCACTTGTGTTAAAGTTTAGATCTAAAATGTCACCCACAAAATCTGTGCTCAGAAGTGGGGATCTCTGAAGGTGACTGGATCATAGGTCTCTAATTTCATCAGTAAATCGATCCATTGACGAGCTCATAGCTTAAAATGCTGTTAGAAGCTGGGACCCAGTGGATGGAGCAGAGTGCCGAGGGTGTGCTTTTTGAGGACACCTCTCTCTCTCTCTCTCTCTCTCTCTCTCTCTCTCTCTCTCTCTCTCTCTCTCTCTCTGCCTCTCCCTGTTCGTTCTGCTTCCTGGCTGCCACAGTTGAACAGCTTTCCTTTGCCAGGCCCTCCTGCAATGTCATATGTGCTTTGGAACCAGATCACCATAGACTGAACACTAAGAAACCCTGAGCCAAAAGTTAGGTTGGTAGTGTCAGATATTTTGTCCCAGTGATAGAACAGAACTGGTTTATTTTTTTCAACACATTTAGTTGTATTTTAGTTTTTACTTAGAAAAAATCAGGGCTGTTTACCAGTTGACCAGGAAATTTCACTACCGGATTTTTATCCAAGTGAAGTGAAAATGTGATACTCAGGGATTTTCATGTATGGCATCATGTTCACAGTAACATTGTTTATAATGCCTCTGAAATGGAAACAATACCTATGCACATAATAAAGTGTGGGGAACAATAGAGTGCCAGTCAGCAGAAAAATTGAACTATTTGGTGTGTGTTATCAATATTTTTGAGAATACAAATCAAACACCTATAGTAGCTGAAAGAAACTAGATTAAAAAGCCCAATATGTTATGTAATTCCATTTATATGAAATGCACCAAGAAAACAAATTATAGAGACAATGTAGATTGAAAGTTGCTTGGGGCTCAGAGAGCACATGTCAATTAATTTTAATGGGCATAAAGCATCTTTTTGTGAGATGTGAGTATTCTAAAACTGGTTTGTGATTATGGCTATGCAATTTATAGACCTAATAGAAATTATGTTAAATTGTACACTTAAAACAGGTGAATTTTATGGTATGAAAGGGATCTCTCAATATAGCTATTTGGGAAAAAAAGCCAGCATTCACCATGCATTCCAGTGCTTCTTTTAATGAAGTACAAATAATTTATAATCAGAGACATTGTACAATGCTTGGCACGTAATAAGTGCTTGAAAAATCCGTGTCCAAGGAGGCAAAGTCGTGTCCCCAAAGTTTGCCAAGGTCTGTACATGCACATGGCTGACTTGGGAGGCAGCTGGCCTCAGCAGTCTAGTTGGAGACTAAGGAGAACAGGACGCCTGACTTGTCTTCCTGAAGTTCCTACATCTGCTCAGCCAACTGTGATCATTAATTTAAAAATCCACGTGATTGTAGTGAACATATGCTGGTTCAAAGCCACATAGCATCTATTACCTCTTTGTTTGGCAGCAATGCCTGATATTTCTTTTGGGGAAACACCCGTCCCTAATTTCAGTGTACTTAGTTTACATAAAGTTGACCTGACCTCTAGAACTGGGATGAGCAGGTGGCCCAAATAAGCCTATCAATGGATCCCTTGACAGCGGTGGTTTGTCTGAGATAGACATGACTCCTGCTGGGTCTTTGAGACTGGGCTTTGACCCTTGCTTGGAATTTCACAAACCAGTGGCTATCTTTCTTTCTTTCTGGATTTGGACCACTGAAGATTTATTAATTAAGTCTTTTTGCAGCTATTTATTCTACCGTGGAAAGCCTGACAAAGAAGGAAGCCAACTTAGAACTGAACACTGCCAAGAAGCGCAGAGAGATTTATGCGGGCGGCTTCCTGGAGTCCCTGGAGCCAGCCTTCTCTCGATGCTTCTGAAGCCATTGGTCACTTTAGGTTGTGTTTTTGGTTCATGTAATCTAGAGCCCTGAAACAAGGATATTTCTTCCTGCCCGAAGAAAAAAAAGGGCTGGGTTCATAAAGACCCAGTGGGCTTTATCCATCTTTGCATTTTTAGATGCACCTTCCAAGTGGTGGACAGGGAGGAGCCAATGTGATCAAATCAGAAATCATTGTTATCTTGAAGCCAAAACTGGGGCACATCACCCACTAGTGTTTATTAGAATTAATGATAGTAATAACAGTGGCCATATATTGGGGCCAGATTCTATTTAAAGTATTCCATATACAGACTGTGTTGAGTACTTGCTAGTTGTATTTAATTTAATTCAACTTATTGCAACCACAATTGTCCCCAATTTCTACAGGAAGAAACTGATACTAATTATTCAAGGGTCATTATAAGCCTCACATTCAATGGATCCTTGTTAGGAATCAGATGCAGTTTTAAATACTTTATGTAATTTAAGTTGTTACATTTTCACCACTATCTTTGAGCAGGTATTAATATTACTCCCCATTTAAGAGGAAGCTGGAGGAATAGCACAGCAGTTAGAATTAGCAGTCAGAAAGCATAAGGCCCTGTGTTCAGTTCGCTGGCATCACATAAGCTGGGCATAATGTTTCCTGCCTGTAATCGTAGCACTCAGGAACCCGAGGCAGGAGTTTGTGTCTAGCCTGGACTCCGCAGTTAGTTTACGACCAGTTTGGACTGCAGAGAAAGACCCTGTCTTAAAAAACAAAAACAAAAACAAAAAACAGATGAAGAACACAAGGCAAAAATGAATTAAGTAACTTATTAATGCCACAAAGTTATGCAGGTGAACCAATCTCAGCAGAGGTGAGATCCACCCAACCTTAACACTCTTGCTTATAAACATTACAGTCTCCTGCTATGTTTTTAAATAGTTTGTGTTAGTAACATTAAATCTAATGAGAACTGACAAACAATAATATACATAGAATTCTTCTCTGGCCCTCCCTCACAGCTCCTATGGTGCTTCCTCCAATGTTGTCACATGATCAGGGCTCAGACATTAACACTGGTACTTTACTATTCGCTAAGCTCCTCCACCGTTTGGATTTTGCCAGCTTCTTCACTATTATCTTTTTCCCTGTGCCAGGATCTCATCTGGAATATCACACTGTGTTTTGTTCTGTTGTCTTTTTTTTTTATTTATGTATTTTTGAGACTTTGTAGTCCAGGCTGGTTCTGAGCTCACTGTGTAGCCCAGAGTGGCCTCAAACTCACAGCAATCCTCCTGCCTCAGTCCCCTGAGTGCTAGGATTTTGGGTGTGTGCCCCCACACCCAGCTTATGTGATTTTGTGCTGGGGAATAGAACTCTGTTACTCAGCACTTGCTCAGCAAGTACTTTAACTGCTAGTTATTTCTCCAGCCCTCTTTTGTTTTTTTTTTAAAATTTATTCATGTTGGAAACTTTTTTTGGAATTAATAAATGCAATGTTTGCTTCTTGCTTTTTCCTAGTTGGAAGAAAAAAAAATCATGTGTGAGTGTTCTAGTGTTTTCTACTTTGGTGGCAGTGCCTTTGTTTTTTAATCCTTCAATTGATTATAGAACCTTGCTCTGTAGTCTAGGCTAATCCTGAACTCAGTATGTTGTACAGGCTGGTTAATTGCTAGAAATTTATGTTAGAAAATTAGGGACCTGGAGTTTGGGTTATTGAGCAGTGCAAGTGACTATTACTAGCAAATATGTGAATTACTGTTATGTTCAAACTTCAATTTTCACTGTCTTCTGTTGTTTCTTTGGAAACCTCACTTGTTTAAGTTAGTTGTGGCTGAATTTCAACCAGAGTCATTCCTTTTGATTTATCAGGTCCATGAAACAGACCTGATAGGTCTCGATATACCTCAAGAACTCAGTGATTCTAAGCTAGTGTTTCTCATTGTCATCCATCTCTCCTGAATCATGCTCCACGGGCAACCTCAGAGGTGCTGAATATACTACTAGGGATGGGGCCCAGGAATCTATGTTTTAAATTGGCTTTCCTGGCAACTGGTACCATGCTAATGTTCCAAAATTCCTGACCCATGGTCTCCCTTGTGCATGACACACCTCTGAAATAAGAGTCTGAAACTCAAACAGTATGAGCACACAGTAGCACCACTGGAATGGGAATATGGTGGTGTAATCTCTGCAACCACGCTATGTCTTCTTTACTGCAACTTACACCTAAAGCAGGAAAGAAAGATAGAGGGAAGAAGAGAGGATCCCAGGACTTGCAGACATTTTGAGGAAGAACAGAAGGTGATTTCCCTTGACTCTTCCATAGTTCTCCAAGCTTCCCCGAGAGCAAGATGCTCACAACTGTGGATGGACTGCCAAGAGCTGGGAGCCAGCCACTGCATCTGGTGCTCAGTGAAACAAGGCTCTAAGGTCACAGCAGAGGGAGAGCTAGCAAGGACAGGATTCTGAAAAAAATTCAAATTCTGTCTTTATGGATGGCCAGAAGGATTTCTCTTCAATTTTTATGACTAGATAAGACATTTGTACTTGATTCTTGCATAAGAAATAAATTTAGGGGTATTTGGAACAAATGTTCTCTATAAAGTATAAAATTTCATCTTGTATATACATGTTTCCTTAAGGAAATAATATGATGTTGTTGTTGTTGTTGTTGTTGTTGTGTGTGTGTGTGTGTGTGTGTGTGCATTCCTGTGTCTGTCACTTATAAGATAAGCATACAAAACACCTAAAATTATTACTTAGTGACAATTATTTGAGACGGGCTTAGTTTATTATTCCTTCTTTATTGATGCACATTTTGAACTCAGAGTAGCAGAGTGACTTCCCGGAGCTCACCTTGCTTGTGAGCCAAGGAGGTGCAACTGCAGGCAGGTGCGCTGGTTGTGATGTCAATGGTACACATAGGACCCTGCTTCACAGAGAGGCTCTGATAACCAGTGTTTGGACCAACGAAGGACAGGTGAGATGGAGCAGGAGAACCTGGCCAGGCAACAGTGCTTCTTTGTGCCAATTACAAGATGTGGCACCTGGTCACAAACACTAATAATGTGGAGCCATCTAAGTGACGACAGATGAACTGAGGAATTGAATTATCCCCAGCTGGTAAATAACAATGACTGTAATAAGGTTCGGGTTGCATCTAAGTGTCTACAAATGAAATGGAACATGATGAGGGCAGAACGTTGACACAAGGTTCTCCAAAAAGACAAAAGCGACAGCTTGAGACAAATGGAGCTCATGTCACCTTCAACTCCCACAGACGCCCCCACAGGTCCAGGGCTGCTTTCGGTCACTTGCTCAGATTTCTCCGGGCACATCTTCATTGAAGAGTGGAACTTAGGAAAGGACCTCCCTTTTGTTTTGCCTGCAGATAGTTACTGCTTTCAATGAAATGCAAACAGGACTTGTTTGTATTTGGGTAATACTCCCCTTTGCTTTAAAGATCTAAGATATCCCCATATACAAGGAATAAAGCATCTGTGGTTGCATCAACAAGACCACAAGAAGTTCTGGGCTGATGTGGGGGAGCACACATCAGCAAAACAAACGCAGTGTGTCCTAGGCTTGAATCGCCTTGGTTAATTTACATGGGCTGCCTGCCACATTTTATGCTGATGGCTCCCTTTCTCCTAAGGCACATGTGCTACAGAGACAGTAATGATTGGAACCACTGCCTGCCAGCCTCACCTCTCACTGTACCAGGTACCATTACTGTAAGGAAGCGGTATCATTCATTTCCTCTTGTCTAAAAGAAACTGGTAATATTTTCTAATATGTTGAGTTGTGCTCTGCACAGCCTCTTCTTGAGGGAATTTTCCTTGGCACATTTGAATGGATTTATGAGCTGGAAAAATATTTTAATATTCTGATGAAAAATAAAACTGTAAACAATGTTTCATTACCACCAAAAAGACATAAAACATTAAACAAGTGGAAATAATTATCATTAGGGTTGTAAGAGACATTTGAAGTCCTTTTTAATAATCCTTTTAAAAAACTATAATTGTAATAAATATTCATTGTAGACAATTTAGAAAATGCAGAAAAGTCTAAAGATGAATATATTTTGCTAAATAGATGACCATACAGAAAAATGCTGCTAATATGTTAATGTATTTTGATTGCTGGGTGGATGTTATGTTCTTTTATGGCTCAGTGGTTGAATTCCTTCTCAATTTGGGGGACTTTAATTGCTAGATTTTGGCTTTCACTCTTATAGCTGCATTGAAGAACCATGACCCTGGTTAATTTAATCACACAAAGCCTTTCTCAATTGAATTGAGAATTATGAATGGAAGAAATGGGACATCAGGGAACAGTTGGGGACAGGAGTGGCAACAGCACTAACTTCACCAGTAGCAGGAACCTTCCAGGCATCTTTGAGCGAAGGTGGCTCCGTTGGAGCCCAGTGTCAAGGCTGCTGTGGGCAAGACTAGCTGTGACCTCTAGTGCTCAGAGACTGACCTGTCAGGTGACAGTTACTTTGGCTGTGAAGCTTTGCTCATAATTTTGGTGCCTGATTCCAACAACAGTTGTTCAGAGCTTCTCAATCCTTTGGTTTCTTTTTCTATTGAAATCAACTATTCAATTTTTTATAGCTTGCAGCCAAAAACCCAGCCTGATAACTTTTTTACTTTTTTATATATGCATATACCAGAGTTCATGTGTTTTAAAAAATCAAACTAAAAAAAAAATAAAACTAAAAATTTTCCCCATTGTTTTCCCCAGCCCTAGGTTACTAGGTCCTAAGTTTTGATCTTTGTGCCAGCTTCTTCTGTTAATATTTTCATAAAACGGAGAAGCCCTAATGGATCTTTAGGAATGATGAGTCAAACATCTTCTAGATCCTTTCCAGCATGTTTTACGGCATCGGGGATGGATCCCCTCTTGCTGGCATGAAGTGTCTCCCCAGAGGCCGCACCAGTTTTATCTACTGACACCTGGCTTTTGGCTGGTTGTGGCTGACCACTCATACTCACGTATTATTCTGGTTTAGAGTTGCCAACTTTAGCAAATAAAAGGGTAGGAAACCTAGTTAAAATTCAGTGTCTCTGGTAAACAATGAATACATTATTTAGTGTAGCTATGTCCTGTGAGTATGCTTAGCATTAGTATGTATGGCAGCCTTGTACCCGAGCATAACCTCCAGCCCCATTGCCTGCTGTCTCTCCCCGGGGTATGGTGTGCCACTGAGATCTGGCGTAAGGACAGTTCCCCCTCATTTACTACATGTACAACTGTTATCGTTATTTCAGAATTAAACCACTACTTTCTTTTGCTTTTGAAATTTTTATTCTGTTGGTCATTTTAATAATATTATGAAGAGATTATAAACTTATGTTCATGACACCATTTTATCTAGGAGTCAAGATTATTTCATTTTATGTATTTCATAAAATATGATGCAGGTATAGACATATATGTTTATATACAGATATAAGTACTGCGTCATTTCATTTCATCTGAAGGAATTTTGTTTGCTGAGTAATTTTTCCTGTGTATGTGTGTGTGTGTGGTATCGAGTGCAGAGCTTTCATAACAAGTTATATCTCATCTACTTTTATTTTTTATGTTTGAGGCAGAGTATCATTGGACCACTACTTTGGCAGGCTAAGCTCAAAGTTGTGACCCTCTTACACCAGATTCCCCTTGTACTGTGATCCCAGGCCCACGTGTCCAGCCTCCGCTCCCTTTGATTGTAAATTTGGAGATTCAGCCCTCAGTGTTTTCATTTTTGTAGTCCCAGCCCGAGCACCTTAGTTGCAGATCCACCTCTCTTATCAAATCTACCTGATTCCACATTCATTCCTTTTTCAGTAAATAAACCCAAAAGCCAGTGGAACTCCACTAACATTGTTTCCACCAATACTCCAACAGGTGCAAAATAAATTAGAGAAAAAGGAGTCCGTCCTCAACTTGGAAATGGTCAATTTCTCTTGATTTACACAAGCCACTTAATTTGAAAGTTTGCCACCATTTCTAGCATATTGTCCCTTTGAACAAGGAAAAATTTGTAGCTTAAGGTAGTTCTGATTGTTTACTATCAAAGATGGATTGCCTTCTTTGAGTAAAAGAAAAAGAAAGAAAGAAATAAGTAAAACTTCCTTTTCTTCAGAAATTCATGATTATCACTTGACAAACTTGTAGAAACTGACAAAAATTCCCAAGGACTCAACACCAATGTGTGTCTTTCTGACCTGGGAGAGAGCAAATGGGATTTATTTTTTTTTTTCTCAGAAGTGATGCTTAAGTGTTTTCAAGGGAGGTACTGGAGAATTTGAAGAGATGTTTGAGTTTGATTATCTCTGAGAACTTTGGGTGCAGATAGAAAAGAGCCATGGGAGAATAAACTATTATTTTTTGTCAGTAATAAAAGGGGAAAAAAAAAACCCTCAACTTTTCACTAAAGCAAGTACAGATGAAAAATTCTAAAGTCCCTTTAAGAATTCAGATCTAGGAATGTTTGATTTCAGAATAAATATTTAGGATCAGCCTCTTTGAAAGATGAACATCAACTATGAGTCGAAAGACAGGAACGAAGAGATCAAAAGGTCTGGTCCCTGATCTCTTGTAACAAGAATGGCTTCGGATAGAGCACTGCCTGGTGCCCTTTGAACCTGCAGGCTCTGGATACTGTTCCTAACAGAGTGAGTTTGTTTACAGTAACAATATGTCCCCCAAACTTAGCTGTTTAGTTTTAGCTGTTTAGATTCCCTTTTAGCAAGGAGTAAAGTTGTGGATGCTGGAGGAACAGAGTGCCTGCCTAGCAAGAGCAAGTCCCTGAGGATGATTTGCTAGCACTGCATAAGCCGGACATGGTGGTGCTTGCCCATAATCCCAGCGTTCAGGAAGCTGAAGCAGGAGGATTGCTGTTGAGTTAAAGGTCAGCCTGGGCTACATAGTGAGTGCGGGACCAGCTTGGACTGCAAAATGAGACCCTGTCTCAAGAAATCTGTTAAAAAAAAAGGAGTAAAGATGTGATTAAAGGGTCTCAGGAATCAGTGGAAGTTCCAGGGAAGGTTATTCCTTCTCAAAGAAAAAGGAAAACTCATTAGAATGTTCCCTTTGTCTTCGCTGCTCCTGGGATCCCAGGACTGGAGGTGGCAAGCAGGAGGCCTGATGACAACATGCCATGGGTGCTCGTTGAAAGTGTAGAAGGACCCAGGTTCTGAGGCATCCTTGGGCCATTGTGCACGACTTGGTTATTGTTAAAGGCGCCTCTCACCAGGGTTTGGAACACTTCAAATGTTTCACTGCTATGACCCTTTCCAACTTCTCCTTGTGCCGACCAGCCAGAAATGTACGCTGCTCTAGGGGGCTCTGAAGGTTAGTTTGGGCCCATCTTGGATTAAGTAATTTGGTAGCATAACTCAGCATTAGCTAGGTAGCACAATGTCACCACTGGAGTGACTTTTCATCCTATGCATAGCTTCCAGCCACTCCAGAGGAAGGGATTATATAAGGGAGAATATCCCTGTGGAATCATCTTTCGAATTTTGCCCATTGCAACCACTAAGGAAAGCACTTCTGTTTAGAGACTAGAACAGTGGACAATTGTCAACAACTTTCAAATCATCAATTGTTTGATGTATTTCTGTGTCAGAGAGGTCAAAGAGATTTATTTTGACATCAGCAAAATATATTCTTCCCAATTTATTACTCTTAGCATCAATATATAATGAGGAAACAGAGACTCAGGAACTTGTCTAAAAAGATCAGAATTTTAAAATAGAGCTACTACTATGAAGTGGTACTGAAGCCTGGTCCTTTGTCATTGAAGCCAGGTCGGCAGCCCAGCATTTTACACCCAGCGGGTTGTAGGCAAGACTGTTCTATCCCCCGAGGTCTTCCCCGTGTACCACCTCCCCACCTGCAGAGGTCCAATAGGAGGCTTCTCTTCAAAACCTTAAGCACCTTCCTCACAAAAAGCTACGGGCACAATGAGGAAGAGCACAACACTCTGGACATTTGGAGGCACTATTGTTGCTGTCCTGAGGGTCACCTCGTCAGTGCCCACAGCCAGTTTGTGACCAGAAAGAAGATTTGGTAGAAAAGGTTATCAGAGATTATACTAGAATTACATTTCTGAGGAGTAACCCAACAACATGGCATGAACTCCTTAAAATTGTCATGTGTGTAGACCAGGGATGCCTCTCCTGATGAGTTCTTAAACAGAAAACTACCATTGCTGGTGAGACAAAAGTTGAGATGTTCAACACAACATTATTTATAAGAGCTAAAATGCTGAAGGCAAGCTCTTTATTTTACCACAGCTAGGGAAATTGTGTTTCATGCATTAAAATGGCATACAATATTTTTATAGAAATAGAATGTTTTATTATGCTGCTCAATTTGAAAATACAGTATAAAAGTCTGCTTAGTACAAGTTTGTGTATTTGTTAGAAGTTTATTGGGACAGCTGAGAGTAACATTGCAGGCCAACTTGCTTGTCTTAAGCCAAATTCTGCCAATTTCTCTTTCTTTCTTTCTTTCTTTCTGTCTTTCTTTCTTTCTTTTTTTTTTCAAATTATATAGCTAGGCAGAGACCCTCTCACACTTGAGTGTGATGGAGTCAATTCTTTGTTAATCTACACATATAGTTACATATTATGTGCTAAGTGCTACTCTGAACACTTTGTAAGGTATTAAGCCATTTGCTCTTCACAACAGTCTTACAGGCAAGTATAATTATTTCCCCCATTTCATAGATGTGATAACCGAGGATCTCTGGCATTTCATCTTATTTCACGTCATACATGATGGTGCTGGTTTTAACATAGCACGTTCCTTCTTGCCAACAAGGGTGTTTTGCTCTAATGCATTTTCTTCAGAGCAGAAAAAGAAACTAGTATACTGTAAATCATGGAACATCACTCATACCCCCTACTGAGAGCTCTTGATGGTTTCTCATTTTGTGAAAGAAGAGAAAATTTTCCAATGTTTTATCAGGGCCTTTGAGGCTCCATGTGATCCACCCAGCCTGTTTTCCTTGGCTTTTGAATTTCTAGCTTCCCAGAAGCTTTATTTCAAGTTTCTGGATAAGACAGCACTGCTCCCCTGCCCCTAGTCCATCTCTCCACATCCCTTTTTCCTTTGACTTCACTTAGGCAAGCCCTCTGCCTCTTCCAAATCTCCCCTTAAATGATCCTTCCTCCAGAGGGTTACTGTGAAATTCTGATCTCAGCCAAGCCTCTGCTTTTCTTACAGCAAGGAACTCCTATACTTCTGTCTTCATTTCTGTATCATCTCCTTAATTGTGCTTAGATATCCAATTGAGTGCTTGTCTACCATCATACTGGCCGGAAGTGCCACGTCTGCAGTGCTAATGCCCCCTTTGCTCACCATTGCAATTAACTCCCTGCCTGACAGTGCCTATACCGAGTTGGCATTTAAAAAATACCTGCTGGATGAATAGAGTGATGAATGCTGTGGCTCAACTCTAGTCTCTTTGGTGTAGAAAAAGAATGGATAGCTCCTTAACATAGACACTGGCATACATAATAATTTTTATCTAATGGCATTCCTTGTATTTTTGTGTGTACATTTTATATATATATATATATATTTCCCCATTTTATTGATATGTATAAGTGCAAAATTTAAAGTTTGCAATGAAGTTTAGCATCTTGTGCATTTGTGGGAATCAGTCATTGCCACTTGTGAATCCTTTGAAAGAAGGATAAGCTCTCTTTCAACTCTGCCTTTTCCTGTGCTGTTCGACAATTGATTAGTTTTCTTTTTTTTTTTTTTGCACTGATAAGTATTGAGCATATGTTACTGAATTGAAACAGGAATTTGCCATTTGACTGGGATAGCTAATTTGATAAACTAATTACTATTAATGACTTAAAGTGCTGTTCTTCCTAGTTACCATTTTTACAGCAATGAGAGAGTCTCCTGCTAACAAACTCTTGGGTAACTTGAATGGTTGTGATCCAGGATCCTGAAATAGATTAGAAAATTCTTGAGATGGACATATTTGGCAACTTTTTAGAAAACATATCAGTTAGGTAAATGTGCGGCCAGGCAAAAGACTTGTCCTGTGTATTCAGATGAAAAAATAGTGAAGATGTCAGTTGCTGAGTGCCTACTGTGTGCCAGGCACTGTGCTGAGCATCTCACTAGCTCCCTTATGTTAATTCTCATGTACTCCCACCCAGGGGCTACTACTGCCCCCCCCTGCCCCCCTTTTTTTTTTTCTGAAGAAGGAATAAAAGCAGAAAACATAGGCAAGGTCACACAGCTAATAAAGAACACAGCTTGTATTTGAATCTCGCCTGTCGGATTCCCCACCCTCTTAAGTAGTGCCCTGAACTCCCTGTCTCCCAGCAGAATGTAGGGCTGCCACGCTTTGTTCTCTGCTTATCCAGTTGAATGACAACATTGCACGGTTTGGGAAGGCAAGATAATATGAGGATGTGATAAAGGATGACAGAGACAGAGGCCCCTGCATGCGAGCAGAATGTCAATGTTTAACCCAGGGGGGACTCACAGGAGATGCGTCAACAATGCGTGGGAACGTTGAGGCCGCTGAGGACACAAGTGGAAAGTTACCAAGACAGAGCCAAGAAAGGGTGGGTGAGATTAGATTAGAATATTTACTCTGATGGAAGAATGCCTTCTTTCTGGGTGGGTAGGAGTGGACCCAGTTGCCCTCTTCCTTTGGAGCCTTGACACAGGTACAGAAACAGAGGTGATTTGTAGAGTTATTTTTTTATCTAAATCTGATTCCAGTCTTATAAAATTTTTTTTAAATGGTAGCATTGGGTATTTCTTCTGCACCCGTGAAAGCAAATAATTTAAAAACATCAAAGTATATTTGTCCTTGGCTTTTAAGGAAGTCTGGGAGAGGGTGAGTCTGGCAATAAAGAAGTTGTCTCAAACATTGAATGTTTAAGCATTCTATAAATCCCAAAAGAGATGGATATTTTAAAGTGGTAAAGCATTAGATTAAAGATCTCAGCTTAATTTATGGTTGTTTGCATTCATAATTTTATGTATTTTTTGAATGATTTGAGAATAGGCTAACATATCACCTACCCACATTGGAAAGAGATGACAGTTTGGGACATGTGTTGACAAATGTTTGCCAGAGGCAGTGTGGGTCTTGGAGGGAAGCTACCCTTTAATTAAAAGCTATTTCTTTTGTATCTCAGTATTTGATTATTTGTCTCTAATGAAAGTTTAGATAACAAAGCCTGTTAATTATATGTCTCCCAGTGTGGTCTTTTTTCCATTTGCTTTTGTTATCATGGCTTTTTCCAATTTCACTTAACTGATTAGGTTATGACAAATATGCTAAGTTATTAAGAGTTCCTTAGTAATTAGTAAAGATATTTTACTAATTAATACAAGTGTCTGACGTCAAAATTGAAAATGTTTTGAGGTCAGATGGTGAGGTGGATTATAAGTAAAAGTAAAAATAAATTAAATTTTCATTTCAAATTTTTGCTATTTAGTTGGATTTCTTATTAGTAGAATATATATATTTTTGGTTCACATGAAGCTTAGTTGTTAAATATGTAAAACATTACATATTCTATATTGCACATAGCAGCCGTGGCATCTCAGATATTTTTTAAATGTCTAAAGTTTTTTTTGAGGGAATATATTCCTATTTAACATGTGAGTACTAAATTGATATATGCACCAATCCCCCAAGTTGGATGTGATTATTATCAAAAACATGCTAATAGAAATAATAATTATGAAAAAATAGAAAATGTAGTAAAACTATAGCTACTTTTTAATACATAAGTTTAATCTTTGTATTCAATTATACATTTATTTAAAAGTAATCAGATATATTAATGTGATAATGCATATGTATTTATTCATATAAATGTAGTTTATTCCCGATCTATAGAAAATAAACCCCAACAAATCAGAGCCCTTTTAGCTCTGGGATCATTTATCATGCTGTGTCAGCTTGAGAAGGGATAAGGGAATGTCCGGATGTTCTCTAGGACAAAACTGTGGGCGTGTGTCTGTGGATGACAGACAAGAGAGCCTGAAAATGAGGCAGGAAGACCCACCCTGGATGTGGGGAGCACTAACCAATAAACTGGTAGTTTGAACTGAACAAGAGGGGAAGTTAGAAGATAGGCTTGTTCTCGAGAGAGCTCTGACCTTCGCCTTTGCCTCCAGGCATTGACTGCCAGGGCAGGTTCACTCCTGTTTTCACTATTACTTCTGGATATCAATCTGCAGTGTAGACTCGCAGTGGCTGTTCTGCTGAGAGCTTCCAGACCTTCCATCTTGGGCATCTTGTATCTTATTTTTCGTGCCTGAGTAGCTACTAGACCTTCCAGCTCTCCTATGTGCAGGTGGCCATCTTGGACTCTCTCTTCTGGCTCTCTAACAAGCCTAATAGATTCTAAATTCATATATGTATACACACTAGTGTGCACGCACACACCCACAAATACACATTTGCACACACACACACACACACACACACACACACACACACACACACACAAAACACAACACACAGTACTAACTCTATTTTTCTAGTAACCCTAACTACTACAGTTCCTCAATGAGACAGATTCCAGGGAGAGTGCATTTCATTTGTGAGAGTTAGGTGATGGCTTTTCCTTAGCTTTGAGGAAGAAGTCAGGGAACATAGCCCGATAGTCCAAACAGACTGTGTCTCAAAGAAGGATTGTTTCCCCTAGATACATCAGTTACAGAGAGAAGATGGGATGATGGATGCCCAGGCATGGTCAGTGCCTACAGGGACCATGATCTTCTAATCTTGGGGTCACTGTTTTATCTTTAATGAGATTTTTGAATTCTTGTAAGACAGCAATTCTTAACTGGAGTGATTTTGTACCTCAGGAAAAAACTGGTGACATCTGGAGACATTTTTGATTGCTAAATCTGGAAGCACTGCTACTAGCATATAGAAGGTAGGGCTCCTAGATATTCTACAAAGCACATAGCACCCCTTTCCCTACAGCAAAACATTATGTAGTCTCAAAGTCAACAATCTTAAGATTGAACACACTAGCCTAGGTCCACGCTTGTACATTTTATTTTACTTTCAGTCCTTGTATGGCATAGTAGCATTTAGAGATTCCTTCACACTCTTATCTCCACTTTGAAGGAAGATAAATGCAAAAATGAAATGATGTGTTATTATATACATAATCTAGAAACCTTTATTTAAAAATAAGCCTCACCGGTCAGAAAAGAAAGAGGATCATTGACCAAAATGTCAGGATTTTTTTTCTAGACATGATGATCAGATCTTGAATAATCTGGTAAATCCTTCCACGTGGGTAGAAAAGAGATAGGGAAGGAACAGAAGTCTCCTCGTGGGAATGGTGGGTGGGTGACTCATGATAGTGGAGTCAGACTAGCAAAGTAATATATCTGGAGATCATTGAGCAAAATTTTAAAGTAAAACAGATGCAAATTTTGGTAACTTCAAGGAACAAGTGAGTGACATAAGCAGACAAAATAGTACAAAAACAGTAAGAGTGGTGGGGGCTTTGAGAGCTGCTACCTTTGTGTCTAGCTCTGCAGTCCAGTCTGACCTCATACTCACGGCGAATCCTCCTTTATCAGTCTTTCGAAGGCTGGTATTATGAAAGTCTGGATTTCCTATGTTCTCTCTCTGTTTGTAAATCCTAAAAGTAAGTTACACATTTTATGTTACATTTTAACAACCAAATAGAACAAAAACAAAAAAAAAATACTTGTAAAGATATTTGTCTCTTTGCCCAATTTTATCTGTAAACTAGGCTCTGTCCAGGATATAGAAGACCTAAAGGTCAAAGGGAGAAAGCAGATGTACAGACGCCACTTTGACACTCAGCAGAAGTGTTTTGTGAACAAATGTAGATTTACTTCTCTCCTAGACTCCCACTTCCTCCTTCACAGCAGAACTGTTTTCCAGGTAGGAAACGGGTTCATCTCCGTGTGTTTGGTCCTGAGCCATTCTGTGTGGCCCTCAGCTTCTGAGCATTTGCCTGACTCAGGAACTCCCTTCCTTCTACCTGGTGCCTAGACAATCTTTCGGTGTGGCTGTCCTTCATGCTAAAACCACCATGTTCCCTCAATCTTCTCAAAGTAGCACTTAGCTGGTCTGTGAGAAGATTCCACTGACACCAGAGAACTTCAGCCTGGATGTGCAAGGGGACCACAGTGCACAAACTACACCCTCCAGGGCCGGCCATCTGGCTGGGCTCCCAGCTCTGCCTTCACCATCTGACCTTGCTTGGCTCTTCTGAGGTGCTGTGAGGGGTGAGCTGAGGAGAGGCATGGAAAAGTCCTTGGAATAGAGCCTTCATTCTTAGTGCGGATAGATCAGTACATCTCGACTAGAGGCCATTTCTTAGAGTTCTCATTCTCCCCAAAGACCTAACTTTCATCATAAATTCACCTCTTTACTTTTCCCCTTCTTAATAATTTCCTTCCTTCCTGGGTCACTTATCTAACCCAGCCTACACCCCCCAGCTCCATTCTCCTTACTCTTAGCTGGTAAACATTTTCCTGTTGTTTTCATGAAAATTGCTTTCTCTCCTGGTGTTTTAAAAGACTTCATCATTTCTTCAAAGAGGTTCTCACTTTTTATACTCACACTGGGTTATTAGAGTTTGTGTACTGGTTGTAGGTGATGCTACAGCTGGTTCAAGCCCAGCTGTGACAATTACTGCAATTCCTGGCTCCTGATTTAGAAGCTGTAGCAGACTTGATGCCAATCAAGGCATGGTCCTACACTAGTTTGTCACCAGGCCTTAGTTTCCCTCTGCTCTTCGCCTCTCCTCTGCAATGTCTGGTCCACCCTATGCCCAGTCCACTTTATGATCTCTAAGGACCTTTACCTGCATGCCTTTCCTTCACTGATAGTCATGTTAGTGTTTCCCCCCTAAATCCAGAAAACCTTTTTATTGAATCTGTTTACCCAGATGACCAATTTGTGCCAATTACTATGGCCAGAAGAATGGAGTGCATTGATGGGCTTAGTATAATCATTTGCTCTGTCCCCAGCAGTGGGTGATGTTAGTGTCCTTGGACCCCATGACCACAAATGGTACTCAGAGCTATAGGCAGGAGGAAAAGCCACATATTTGTGTCCACAACTGGGACCATGAGAATTCTGTTGTAGACCAGCAGTTCCCAGATGTGAACTTGGATCAGAATCACTTAGAGAATTTGTCAAAATATAAAATTCTGGCCCCATCTCAGGTGGTCTGGCACAGGGCCTGAGGATTTTTGTTCCTGACAATAACTCCAGCTAATACTGATGCCACAGTCTAGTGACAACACTTCAGGAGCATCTGAGTTAGATCAAAACAAACCAGTCCAAACAAAAACTGAGCAGAGGTTGTCAATGACATCAATTCAGGGATTTCCTTTGAACTCAGAAGTGGCTACCTTTAACTGCAATTTAAAATCCTGTTTGAGTTTTTTTTTTTCCTTTCCAAGACACTCAATTTAGTTAGTTTACTAAAAGAAGCAGACCCACGAAGGTGATCAAATCTGGACGAACCCCATAGTCACTTTGTGGTCAGACTCAGTGGTTTCTTCTTTTTACCGCATCGTTTTGTCTTCCCTGAATGGGCGATGGGGAGCCGTTCCAGGGCATTTTGCAGACAACATCCTAGTAGGAGAGCAGCATTATTGAAACAGAGCAGATGTTTTGAGTGTAAATGCGGCAGTTTAGGTGCTCTCTCCTGCAGCCACACTTCTGATGGAGATGGGATTGGTACCTCATCTCTGAGAGCATCTTTCCTCCAAAAATGGTGCCCTGTGGCTGCTGCGGACATGCTCAGCTCCTGCCTCATAAACACCAGGAAGACAGCAGAGGTTGAATGTCCTGTTCTGAATGAGGTTGAGGCTGGAAACGGGGACCTTAGAGAGATGCATTCAAAAGTAGTTCACCTTTCACCAAGGTGAGTATGAGAAGAGGAAAAAAATGTCTTTGAGAGGCACCCTTTAATAAGGCAGACCATCTGGTTCCCTGATTTAAAAGGTCTTTGCTGAGAGCTCTTGGGAAAGCATGTCTCTCACTTGCTCAGCTTTGGCTTCCCATGGTTTAAGAGCTGCTCAGTGGAGAATTTTCCAGTCCCATTCTCCTCCCTCCCTCCAATACTTGATGGGGCTTTTCTGCTTTGAATTAGTATTAGGAGTGGAGTCCTTACTGCTACAACCCCCTGCAGCAAACTCACACTTGCCTGCCTCAATGGGTTGTTGCAGAAGTCACTGTCTATAAGGTGACAAATTCTTTCCTTTCCACCATTCCTCTCTCTCTCTCTCTCTCTCTCTCTCTCTCTCTCTCTCTCTCTTTGTCTCAATTTCCCCCCTCTCTCTTTCTTCATCCCACAGACATTTGTTGAGGGGGTGCAATGGGCCAGGAAGCATTCTACATGGTGGGCACATGGTAGTGAACAAAGGAATATTGCTGTGTTTAAGGAACTGGCATTATGATAGGGAGGAGATGGATGGTGTATAAATAAATAGAAAATATATTATTTATTCAATAGTGGTAAATGCCATGAAAAATATAAAGTGGAATGAAAGGAATGTTATTGCTAAGTGTTTAGAAACAGCTTCTCTGAACAGACAACATTTAAATGGTGACATTGTCTTGATGTTACCAACTGCTTGGATGGTTGGTATTTCTGTTTGTTTTTGTAGTACTGGAGAATGAATTCAGAACCTTCACACTGAGCTGCATCATATTATTGAAAAATGAAATAATAATAATAATCATTATTATTTTAAAAAATTTTGACACAGAGCCTTGCTAAGTTGTCCAGGCTGGGCTGACACTTGCAACCTTCCTGCCTCAGTCCCCCATAGTGCTATGATTATAGGTGTACATCATATGCCTGGCTGGTTGAATATATATTACTAAGAAAATCTTTTTATTTTCCTTCCTTCCTTCCTTCCTTCCTTCCTTCCTTCCTTCCTTCCTTCCTTCATTCCTTCCTTCCTTCCTTCCTTCTTCCGTTGTTGCAGAAGTCACTGTCTATAAGGTGACAGTGACCTCCTTCTTACAGACATTTAGCAAATTTTCCTGAGCAATTGGTGCTATAGGAGACATATATAGAGGCTGTATCCTTAAGCTCAAAGAGATTTTCATGTGTTAAGTGATGGTAAACTTAAAATGTAAGGCAGAAATGCTGAAATGATGAAACAAAATCTTACATTGTTTATATCAGATGAGTCTACATTTTATAGTCTTTCATTTGTTATTTGAACATATAGGCATTACTAGGGCTGAGGGCATAGCTTGGAGGTTAAGATGCTTGTCTAGCATGCACAAGGCCCTAGTGCCTACCTGTAATCCCAGCTCTTAAAAATATTTAAGATACATATTACATAGAACCAAAAAGGTCTCTTATTGAGAGTGAGGAGAGGATAAAGAATTTTCAGATGAGGAATAATAGTGTACAGAGGAGAGAGAGAGGGAGAGAGAGAGAGAGAAAGAGAGAGAGAGAGAGAGAGAGAGAGAGAGAGAGAGAGAGAGAGAGAGAATTTCCAAGATGTTATTGGAAAACCAGGCATGCAAGGATCTTGCTGCCTAGGCATGGAAACAGCAAATGCACAGATTTCAAAGATAGGCATTTAGGTGAGACATCCCACGTGGCTGGGACTTGTGACCTTTGGGGGGTAATAAAAGAGAGATTGATAAAAAGCAGAGGCTAGTCAGGTGATCTTAAATGCCCTTGAAAAAAAATTTTTTGGGTACCTCAGGTGGGACATGAACCACCCTTGAAAATTGATGTGGGCTTATACTAAGTGTACAGAGAAGAAGCCAAGGGAGCATTTAAGTCACAGTGGTGATGCTAGTCAAATAGATTAACAAGGTCCAGGTGTCTGGATGTCCCTCAAGTACCCTTATGCCAACATAACCCACGTACGTGCTCAATTAATGCCATTTGGATTGACTATATTCTCCTATATCAACAGACTGTGACCTGCTGACTCCTTCTTGAACTCAAGCCCACTTTCATTTTATTCTTGCCAAGACAGGTTACAGGATGTTTATCCCAGAAGAATTTTTAAGAACACAGATTTGAGCCATGGGCCATTTTATTTGAACGATGAGATTTTGACAGCGTGATTTCTCTAAGCATCAGAGGTCATGACAATTTTCCAATGAAAATAATCGCCGTGTGCTAGCAGTCTTGTTCATCAGTAGGGGCTGTGTCATGCCTCTGTGAAACCCCAGCTAGCTTAACATCTCGGGGTGTGCTACGCTTCCCCTGCAATGTCATCAGAGCCAACGCCGTAAGACCCCCTCCCCCCACCCCCCCTTTGCCTCTATTGGTTGACTCCTCAGGGCTTGGGAGCGGTGGGCATACTGCTTTTCTTCCTAATGACTTCACGGCTTGATTTGATTTGTTTGGCTTTGCAGATGCGGGTAAGTTTAGGTTATGAATGTGTGGTCTGGAGAAAAACAACAAGCTACATCTTCTCTTGTCATATTCCCATAGCCAAGAGGGAAAACAAGCAGTCAGAAACTTCCCAATAAACGCAAAGATATCTCCCCTTTGTGGCCAATGGTTCTTTATTGGTCTCTTTTATTTTTGCATTGCTAGCAAAAGAGAGAGGGGGAGAAGGAGGGATTGAGAGAGAGAGAGAGAGAGAGAGAGAGAGAGAGAGTACACAAAGCAGGGCTTGCTGACTTCTACACTTTATGGGCTACTCTCTGCGTGGTGTATCTTTGCGACCTTGAACGATAGCTTCCACATATCTATGTAGTATTGATGGGAGTCAGGCTTTTTTTTTTTTTTCAGAGAACCCTGAGGAGTTTTTGCTACAGAAATTTCTAAATCTTGCCTATTGTGAGCTCCAACTTAAATCCTCATGCAAAATAATTGCTGAGTAAAAGTGGCATTTGTACCAGTCCCTCCCTGAGTGCAAGCAAAATACAGCCTATAGAATTAGGAATGAAGCGTTGATTAAGAAGTGACAGCAGAGATTTTCGATAATGAAGGGAAGGACGGCGGTTGTTTGGAGACCTGCCAGGCTCCAGCAATTAATTTTGCTCCAGTCAGCGCGATGCCCCTGCTGTGGCTTGCAGACTGACTGGGCATTTTGCTTCCCAGATTGGCTGGAACTTAGTTTCATTTTTCTATTAAGGAGTTTTTCTTTATGTTTTTTTTCCCCTAGCCATTCGAAAACAACTATTATTTCCTGTGTGAATAGTCCAGGCTAGATTGCGCATCTTTACATTGATGTCACTACATTGAGAAGTGTTCATGCAGCAAAATATTGGTGGCCTTCCTTAGAGGCCTCCTGTGTCATGATGACCCAGGTGCAAAGTGTGAATGTGGGCTGTTCTTCAAACCCTCACATGTTCTACATAAGGAAGGAAGTCAGTTCAGCCCAAGTGGAAAGCTCACCGTGTGCAAAAGACTGATAGGATTTACCTGGTCAGTATAGGCTCAGACTGAACACGCGATTAAATTTCAGAAGTACTTACATGTACTATCTGGCCATCATCACATACAAAAATAATAGAGTTTTGTACTAAAATCACTGGGTGAATTTTACAGGCAACATAGTATTTATATAATATACTAATACTGTGTAATGGCAGGATAATATACCAATGGTATTTACCCACAAGTCACTTTTATTGAAGGAAAAAAGAATACCTTAAAGCAGAGAAATCCCCAGTAACTACTTCACTTGTATCATCAATCATAGCATCACCAATAGGCCAAAGAAATACAATGTGCCTCTTGAATATTAGTAAAGACAGAGCATCATTTATGTCAGTTACTGTATAGCTTGAGTCAATCCAATGAAAGCAATCAGGCAGACACAAATTGAGGAAATTTCTAAACTGATCTGTGCGCATCAAAAATGTTAATGTCATGAAACCTTATTCAGATCGAAGGGATCCGAACGATAAGAACATCAAAGGCAGTGCTTGTTCCTGGGATTGGATTCTGGTCACTTACACAAAGAAAGCACAAAACATATTATTGGGACATTAAGTGATATTTGAATGTGAATTACATGTATAATATTACTACTAATTTCCTGAATTTAGTATCTGCATTGGCTATGCAAAAGTAGTGATGATTCTCCTGAATTCTTAGGAGATACATGCTTATATACATAGGATGAAATATCATTTAATGTTCATGGGAAGTGTGTGTCATGTAAATGTGTGTATACCTGAACACACAGAAAGCTCTGGTGACAAATGTGAGCTAGGTAAATGGTCTGTTGGATTCACTATAATATTTTGGGTATTACTTATGCAACTTTCCTGTAGGGTTGTTTTTTTTTTCAAAAATAGAAAGTTATAGAGGAAGCTGAGAGAACAACGTAGAGGGTGTATTTGTCAATTACTGTCACTGGGACTTAAGGTTTATTTTGCCTAAGGATTTCAGAGGGTTGAATCCATAGTTAACTGGCTCCAAGGCAGGAAAGGCATCACAGAAATGCATGGAGCAAGGAAACTCTTCAACCCAGGGCAGCCGGGAAGTGGAGAGAAAAGAAGGAGTTGGACGCAAGAATACGTCTTTGTCAGGCTTCTAGTGATCTACTTTTCCCAGCTGGGTCCCAAATCCTAACGCTATATTGAACAATGAACTCATTTGAAGGGTGAACCTATGGATGAACAGAGGATGCCCAACATCCAGTCACCTTCTGAAAGCTCCACCTCTGAACATTTGAGAATTTGGGGGGATGTTTTAGATCTAAAGTGCAACAGAGGGGAAAAGAAACCAATGGAGAGGTGAGGAGAATGTTCGAGAGCAATTTGTATGCCATCCCGTGGAAGATACAGCCTCCAGGGTGCTCTGATATTGCCCAGGGCTGGGAGTCACATTAGCCACTTGTCACTTCATGTCACCTGAATTTTCTTACTATCTGGCACAGTGGGCTAAAGGAAGAGTCTGATTACTCTTGCACTTGGGTGTTGGGGGCACTAAGTAGAGGAACTGCCTCAGCACGGAAACATGCTTGGATGTGGTAGGTGTGTTCTCCCCACAGAGTAGCCTGTGAGCCTCTTCTTTTCCCTGACTCTTCCCCAGTCCCAGAGAGGGACAGATGCTTAGTCTTTGGAAACATCTATCGCAGTTTCCCCTAATAATATTTAATCTAATTATTAAAATGGGTAATATTTGGTATTTTAAAATTTGTTTACTAGTATTTTATTTTTATTGTATTTATAAGAAAAGTATTGGCTTATGATGAACTGGGTTAGGGGAATCCTCTCTCTTGACCAAGGAAGGGTCACCAAGTGACAGTTGTAGTAGTACTGACTTTAGGAACCCAGAACCAGGTCTCTATTAAATGCTTTGAAAACTCCATCTCTGAAATCTGCTTCTCTCTAGAACAGCCATTTCATTCTCTTTTCCCTGCAGACTTTACTTCTCAACTGCCCAATTCCCAGTGCAGACAATGGCTTCAATGCGACCACATGGTCAAAAACGTGGCCTCTCTCCACGGATGACCTTGGGAAACACTTGCTTTCACTAACTTTTTTTCCAATTTCTCTACAACATGGGAATAGTATTAATACCTATTTGTAGTATTATTTTAGGGTTTTGAGAGATAATATATAACCAATATTTAGCACAGAATGAACTCAACCAACTGTGCTCAGAAACATTTTTGCTGTTATTTCTGCTTGAAGCCTAGTTGAGGCAAGGAGTCTACACCTCACAGCAGTTTCCACAGATGGTAGCAACATTTATTTCTGGTATGGCCACAACTTACATACTGCCCATTTCCAAGAGGTCCTGTGTTGTGTTTGTGTGCATACCTGCTTTCTGCTTCTGTTTTGTGGTACTGCTTATAAAAGCAGGGCCTTTGCACTGAGTTACATTCCTCAACCTGGTTTTGGTTTAGAATCTCACTAAACTTCCTTGGCTAGCCTTGAACTGGCATCCTCTTGCCTCAGCCTCTCAGACTGCTGGAATTACAGGCCTGTTCCATCACACCTGGCCAAGAGGCACTATTTACAGGTATACAGTGCTACACATGTCTTAGTTACTTATCTTGTTGCTGTGACAAAATACCCAATGTTCACAATTTAAAGGGGAAAAGATTTACTTAGCTCACAGTTTCAGAAGGTCTCAGAGTCTGCTCATGGGGCAGCTGGCAAGGGTGGAGGTACATGGTGGGGGCTGGAGAGCTGCTCAACCCATTACGGAAAGAAGCCAAATGACTCCGAAAATTCAGGCAAAGGCTAGGGCTTTCCCAGGAAGAAGCTGTAACAGTGTTTCTTCTTCCTTCCTTTAATAACTTCAAATTGCTATTTGCCCCCCACCCCCCCACGCCCAAGGTTAGGTGCCCCTCACTTACTGTCTGGCCCACAAGTCAATAACAAACACCTAAAATCTCTGTCCTTCCTCTCAGTATCAACAAATTAACACATGCTTCCCAGCTCAAGCCCCAAGCATCTGCCCCTTCCAACGAGGCTCCACCTCCTAATAACCCACCCTCCCAAATCCATGAAGCTTTTGGGGAACATCTAGGATCCAAAACATAGCAATATGTAAATAGTGACAATGATACACAGGGCCCAGGTTTCATTTTTCTGCTAATCTGTTTATAACAACTTTTAAATAAAAGGGAAAAGGATTAGATCAGGTTCAAATGCTTTGATGGGCTTTACACTCATTTATTAGTCTATTTTGAAAAGATGGAATAATGAAACTGGAAATAAATGATTTAAACATCGTATGTGATTTCCTGTGTTAGTAGGTATCATCATGGCGATTTGTTGGTAAAGAATGTTTATCTAACTGAGGTTAGAGACTCCAGAGTCTGATTTGATGGCGAGTCGCGAGTGGAAGGCACTTATTGTGTGATTCCGATGGTGGAATGTTGGGGGAAGTGTAAGCGCTGCCTTGCTCCATGCTTCTCCCGCGTTGTTCCGACTTGGGTTTGTAGAGTAATCTGTTAGAGCTACCGAAGAGGAAAATTCATCCTGACAAAGCTGGATGGGAAAAGGGGTAAAATGATAGCGTGTCAAGGGAAGCGAGTGTCTGCTTATTTATCAGAGGACAGAGAGCGCCAGTCAGGCTCTCGAGCGTGATCACGGGTAGAGATCAGAGGCAAATGAAAGGGGATAAATAACAACATGACAGTTTTATACAGTTAAGTCTGCGTCCCATTCATCCCTGATCTGCTGGACGTGCACTAGATGTTTTGCAACCAAATTAAACTTTGAGTCCCACTTCAGGGGTGATGATTAGCATATTTATTGGGTAATGATGAGCTATCAAATTATCAAGCACTGGTCAGGAACACGCTCCTCGTTGGGTCCATGGTGAATAGCCCACAGCCAAACAGATGGCTCTCAGCTCTGCCATGCCAAAGGCCTGTTGGAAGGCTCTACCTTTACCCCTGACCCAGAGCAGCTGGAAATGAGGATTTAGAGAGGAAAAACAACCTTAGAGTGGAAAAATCAATTTGCATAAACAAGACACACTTCTTGTTTGGGAGGACTGGTGTAAGAGCAAAAACCAGGCATCAGGCCACTGAAATGGAAATGCTTATAATTTTGAGATGGAAAGTTAGTTTTCAATATTTGTCATGGCAGTGTACAGTAATTAAAAGAAAAGAATCCATGGTAAGATAAGATTGGGTTTCACTTGGATAACAAACCATTCCCTTGTTCTTGGGTAAAAACACTTATTGCTGCTCACAAGTCTACAAATTGCCTGAGTGGTTATATTGGTCTGAGCCGAGCTAGGCAGAACTCAGCTGATCTTTGTTGACACTTGTGTGGCCAGTTAGCAAGCACATCAATTGGTGATCTCAGGGGGCTGAAATAAAAGCAGAATAAATGCAAGAATGGCCTCTTGGTTCTGAGGTTGGGACTAGGCAACTCTCATGCTATATATCCAATTAACAAAGGTAAGTCATGAGGCCAAAGGGATTCACGCCACTAAGAAATAGATCCCACATCTTGATCAGAGAAACTGGAAGAATACATATAAAGGTTATGAATTTAGGGAGACTTTTTGACATTTTTGCCAAAACCTGCTGTGTCTACGTTCATCGGCTAAGGCACTTTGTGTAACTGATATTTAGCTCTTATGATATCATTTATTTCACTCTCAAAGACTTGCAATGATTAAGTCATACCATGACTATAAGAGCTTGTCATTATCTGAACATGAAATAAATCTGTAATAAACACTGTTATTAAAACTGTGTATCAGCGATCCCTAATCTTTTTTGATACCAAGGACCTGTTTCATGGAAAGCAATTTTTTTCATGAAAGAGAGCAGGCGACACTAGCACCACCGCCTTAGCTCTACCTCAAGTCCTCAGACCTCAGACACTCACAAGGACAGCACAACCTGGATCCCTCGCACGTGTAGTGCACACACAGTAGATGTCACACTCCTTTGGGAATCTAATGCCTCTGCTGACCTGACAGGAGGTCAACTCAGGCAGTAATGAGAGTGACGGGAAGTAGGTAGCTGTAAATACAGATTCAAATTCATAAGCTGGCCTGTCCTCTGTGTGACCCCAGTCCCCTAACCCAGGGGCTGGGAACTCCTGCCCTGTGTGATGACTTTTCCTATTTCCAGAATACCAAATAATTTAGCAGAGTAGCTCCTTCTGTTGGCATTTCTCTTTGTTCCACAGAGGCCTAGCATCCCTTAATTCAAACCATTATGAGGAGCTACTTTTATTCCATTTTTCCTCTGCTTCTTTGTTTCAGCCTCATTGACATTCTCAGAGCAGTTGATACATAGCAGAGGCTCAATAAGTACTGGTTTAATGAATGGGAATGTCCTTCGTGTTTTAATCGGTACCGGCTTCTGGAATCCACTTAGGGTAACTTTTGCTTGTCTAGTTTACTCCCTTTATTCAATGATTTTAGTATTTTTGATCCATGGATTTTTTTTAAAAGATTCCCAGGCATTTTTAATTTCTTAATTTTTTCCCCATTTTATTGATATGTATAAGTTCAAAATTTAAAGTTTACATTGATCTTGAGCATTTTGAGCACTTACGTATCATGGCAAAGTTACAGATCCTTCTCCTTTCTACCCTCCTCCCACCCACCCCAAGTTCCCATTATTTCCCGCATTAAGTTCCATGAAATAATTGTGTTCTGGGTTTCTCATAACAGAGAAACCATTCGATATTTCACTTTCTGTTTCTGACTCACCTCACTAAGAGTGATGGTCTCAAGTTGCTTCCATTTGCCTACAAAAGCCTCCAACCTATCTGTTGTCTTTGTAGATGAGTAGTATTCCATTGAGTATAAGTACCACAGTTTGTGTATCCGTTGGTCTGTTGATGAGTACTTCGGTGTCTTCCACATTTTAACTGCTGTTAGTTGTGCTACTAGGAACATGGGTATACATGTATCTCAGTTGTATGTTGTTTTGGACTCTTTTGGGGGTATCCCCAGAAAAGGTATCACTGGATCAAAGGGGATAATTAGTTCCAGTCTTTTGAGAGTCTTCCATACTGCTTTCCATAGTGGTTGTACTAGTTTACATTCCCACCAGCATTGCAGGAGGGTTCCTTTTTCCCCACGGCCTCACCAGCACTGACTGCTGTTTGTGTTCTTGATATATGCCAATCTCTCTGGAGTTAGATGGAACCAACAGATTGGGAAAAAATATTTACCACCTATACCTCAGATAGGAGGCTCACAACCAGAATATGTAGGGAGCTGAAGAAAAGTAAGCCCCTCAAAATCAAGGACCCTATTGAAAAGTGGGCAAAAGAAGTGAATAGGCAGTTCACAGATGAAGAAGTACAAATGGCCAATACATACATGGAAAGATATTCAACATCCTTAGCCATAAGAGAAATGATCCATGGATTTTGATCCTCCTGCCTCAATCCTCTTTTCAATCACCCCCTCCTCCTGCCCCTGGACTAATTTACTACATTTACATCCAGTTCCTCCTGGAGTAACCCTATAGACCTTTGGAATTTCTTAACCAGGTTTGTGAGGGTAGTTCAAATACTGCCAAAACTTTATTGTTGAAACAGTGCAACTGCAAGGCAGAATAAAAACTACTCTCTTTCTGTGTGTATGCACACTTCTAAATACATTTATTCTTTAGCTACATGTATATGTATAATTTTGTTGTATTATTTTCTTATTAATTTTATTGCATTATCACTATAGCTAAGTGATAACATTGATCCAGATGTTTATCTTTAAGCCCCAAATTAAATTTTCTTTAACAAAATTGTGTCATTTGTTTGCTATTAAATTGCACCTCAAGTTTTGAGTTTTATATCTGGAGCTGCCTTTTAAGAAAATTGAAATGCTGTTAAAGAGGACTGAGACTTGGAGTTTAAAACCAAGGAAACTGAACAGGGTGGTGAGGATGGCTGGAGGCAAAGAAAGAAGCTGCAGAGGACTGGGAATGTTTACTCTGTGCTGGCAATCACTGTAAGGAGTCACAATTGAGTTCTGCGGTCTAAAGGGTGGTACTGTAGAAAGAGGTCACATTGTTGTGCTCTGGGGTCACAGGTGAAAAATTTCAGGTTGGCCACTTTGAGGATCTGCTGAGGAATCTGCCGTTCTTTCTTTTTCTTTCAGAGTTAACTGAAATGTCGTCAGGTTGCTCTTGGAAAGGCGTGGGGATGCTCACACGCAGAGGCATCTAAGCTAAGGTGGAAGACCAAGCATTTTTTGAGTTGGAGTGAATGGCTCCCAAATTTATTTCATACTCTTGATAATATTCATAACATTTATTTGGACAGTTTACCAACAATGCCTGATAATTTATGTAAACTACTAGAATTGCAAGCTGTATTCCTTTGTCCTTATGTTTAGTTTGCACATACTCAAAACGATTCTCTTAATTTTTCAGTTATCATGAAGTACAGAATGTTAACTTCCAGGGCCAGAGAAAAGCAACACTTAGAGCTCGTTAATCTGCTCTATACCTGTTTATTGTTGCAATGTATTTTTGTCCAAGTAGACTTTTAAGCAGAGAGCTTAGGCCCTAATCTGACCATACTCTCAATACCTTTGTTTCAGAAGGTAAAACAGGATAAAATTAACTAGATAAAGATAGCCCACCAAATCAACACACTGTGCATCCAACTTCAAATATATTTAGTAATACAGTAATGGGTTAAAGTTACATAAAAATCTACCCAGCAACTCCCCCCGTATTTTATTGTGAAAAAATTATACTGTTAAAAAGGTTTCTGTACTTCTAATACTAATGTTGAATAGCTAAATCTGGCACCTGTTTGTTCATCTTTTCTGCAGGAGTCTCTCAGGCATCCTTGGCTCTGCTGATATTTTTGATGAAAAGTATTGTTTTCATTCAGCCACTGGTTATGACTTCCAAAGTGAAAGCAGGTCACCCTGTAATTTAAAAGAAACAAACAAAAAGTTAATACAATATAGTGCCGGAGGAGAATTTCTCAGACCTGTAATTGCCACCAATTGATGGGCCCAGTGGCTGTTTTCTGAAGTGGTACCCAGGGCCTGAATGGGACCTGCTGGGATCGTTGCAGAATTCCAATGGAAAACAAAGATTACAGCAGGTTTGACACAGAAAGAATGGGAGGGTTAGGTCCTGGGTTTTACAGTTTAGATTTCTTTCTCCTTTTAGTTTTAAGACATCAAAAACACTATAGAACTCTCATAACACAGGTTGGGGCTCGTGTATACCAGGCAAGCACTCTGTCACTGAGCAACATTTCCGGACTGTTTTATTATTTTTTTAATTTGTTTTTTCCCTTTTCTTATTATTTTATTTTGAGACAAGGTCTTGGTGAGTTGCCCAGGCTGGCCTGGAATTAGCTATCTGCTTGCCTTAGCCTCCTGAGTATCTGGGATTAAACCCCTGTGCCACATTGCCAGTGTAGGATATTTTCTACAATGTCTAAATTTCTGATTTAATAATCAGAATATTAACAACAAGCCACAGTGAATTAATTAGAATTGTGAACATACCGAAAATGGGACAGAATGTATTTCAAGCTAGCTGCGGTTACACCAAAGTGCAAGAGTTTATCAATTTTTAGTCCTTGTATTTCTGACATATTATTATTTTGAGAGCAATTTCAAAAACACAGAAAAGTTAAGAATGTAAAAATTGTTTTCCTGCAATTCAGAATTGACCACTGTTTTGCAATTTATTGTATTTCTCCACCCTTTTTTGAAATAAGAGATTTCAGAAGTTCCTTTTCATACCAACTCTGATCATCATTTTTTCACCTAACATTTTTTCTCATATATTTTCCTGTCTATCTGCCTATGTATGTGTATATGTAGAAGTATATATTTTAAGGTTATAACTGGGATGAGAGTATAAAAGTTTATTTTTGTTGTTTGTGAATATTCAAGGGTTTGGATTTAGTCTATTCATTTTAATTGTTTCAAAATATTCCATTATGCAAACATATTATGTTTTATTTCACCAGTCCTTTTGAAGGAACACATTAGTGGTTCCCAATTTGTGTGTGTGTGTGTGTGTGTGTGTGTGTGTGTGTGTGTGAAGGCACATGTAGGTATTTTTTCTCATCAAGGAGAGATATTTTTTAAAAAATTGTGCTACTTAAACAGGCATACATTTAAATAAACTGCCTTCCAAATGTCTTTAGCGGTTGATAGCCAGAACATTTGTTTATGAGACTATTTTTCTTTCTGTCTACTCACAAACACTGCTATACCTGGAGCTCAGTTTCCTAACCCTTAACGGGCAGTACATCAGTTTTTTTTTTTTTAAAGTCCCTAATTTTTCTCTTCAGAGGTACTACTGTGTAAATGCCTTACTTAGAATGCACCTCCTGTTTTCTTCTTCACTCCCCTCATCCCTTCCCTTCCCTATTTCTCTTCCCATCTCTTCTTTTTCTAAATTTTCATTGATGCTCATGACTTCAGCTACCAACAGCGTCTTGAAGGGAGCCAGAACTCAAGAGGAGAGGGCAGTTCAACTCAGTGAGAGTGTGCCTTGAGCCTAGACTGGGCATGGTGAGAGTGGGGATTGGGCCATCTCCCCAGCTGAATGCCACTGTGACATATATAGTGAATGACCAAGAAAATAGTTCAATCTAAATGAATCCCCCCCCCCCCCCACACACACACAAATAGTTTGACCTAAATGTATCTAGTGTAGACCTAGATGATACATTTTAGAATCTCATAACTTTCTCGGCTTTCATGAAACAACTGTTGAAAGTGATTATTAAATTAAAAGGTTTAGGTTACAAAATCTTGTTGGATCTTACCTATCTTATTCAGGACTACCCTTTTCCAGATAATTCTCTATTTTGTGATTTGTAGCCAATCTGCTTAGTAAATATTGTTCTGAGTTTTTGTTCTCTGGGAAAATCTTATCATCTTTAGTTGTGTTAGTTATTAATTTTTAAAAATAAAGATAGACTTTTCCTACCTGGTGGTATTATGAGAAAAATCAGAGTTGAAATTAGAATGGTCCTGAACTATAGTGGCATCAAAAACAAAAACAAAAACAAAAACAAAACAAAAACAGCTCACTGTGTCTCTGAACTTAATGGCTTCTGATTGACATCAATCTATAAAACATTTGAAGGTTTGAACATGAAGCCGATCTTAGCCTGGAGGTTTGGTTCGTTTCTTCACCTTGCAGAGTAAGAAAATCAAGAGACAATCAGAATATCTGTAAAGGAGTTTCTTGAGAGAAAGTTATTTCTAAACTCTACAAATAAGAATTTTGCTTAAGCCCATTTGAGATGGTTTTGTCCTTTGCAACTGACAGGGTTTCATGTGATCTGCTATCTCTAATGGAAAATTATAAAATAATAAATGTGGTTTATATAATTCTCTATAATCTGGAACATTGTCAACCTAAAGCAGTTTAGACTCTAGATGGGTACATAATAAAGATCAGAGAACGTTAGATATTTAGACATTAGCCTGTACATGTAATCAAAGTGTAGAGTCATGGCTGCGGTTAGAAAATTGAGGCCCATGTTTATACTTCCTCAGTGTTAGGTAGAGAATTTAGATAAAATGTTTGATCCTCTACTTATTGGTTGTTTATCCACCCCTCCTCCATCTATGTATAGCCCTCCTGTCCTGTTGGGTCTATAAATTATGAAGGACAGACTCAGAACAGGCCTGAACACCTGTCCATGTTTAAACACATGAGACATAAGTGTCCTATTAATCAAAAAGATTCATGATGATGGAATGCCCATAAACACGTAAGCTATTTAGGGAAAGATATACTGTAAATAGGATGATATTTGAAATGTGTTAAACATTGGATCATTTTCTTTACAAAAACATCCCCTCTCCGTCTCTGTCTCCTTGGAACATTAAGCACAAATGAGTCCAAGTGAAATATTAAGTTTTTTGATGATTTATAGTTAATAGTAAATTCAGAGAAAAACACACCAATTTGAGTCATTATTGTTATTAGGGATGGTCGGTGCCTTTCTCTTTTGCAACCAGCATGAGAACTCATTTTCTGTCTTTTGCATATTCATAGTCATGGTCATTTTAGAGGCAATATACATTACTGGATTTTTTTTATTTCTTCACCATGATGTCTTCTGGTAGGAAAATGCCATAATTTAATATTTTCCCCAGCAGACAAGTCTGAAGACTTTATTTTACTTTCAGAGAAAAGACATGAAATGACTTTCATGCAAATGAGAAGCCAGCCCAGGATGCTGCTGTTATCGAGATCTGGCCCCAGAGGACTTTCCTTTACAACTTCCCCCTGCCCTGTTTAACACGCACATTTGTATTCTGCAGCTATTTTGTTGTGGGTTCTTTTGTTCATCACTTCTCTCATCAGATTGGAAGCTGTTTCTTATCTTTTCCCTTCCTGCTCCAACAAAAATGCCCTACTTTGTACCAAGTTAACAAAACCTTATTTATATCCTACAAGAGGACTAAAAACACCTCAAAGTGAAATAACAGAGTTGGTGGTATTTTTTTCTAACAAACTGAACCAAAGAAGACAGACAATTTATCAGATCCTATTCCAGACAAAAGAGTAGCTGAAATATTCTTGCCGTTCATCCAGAATTCCAGTTGCTTTGGGTGATGGGGAAGCTTGGAACTGAACAATCCCAAAAGATGTTTCCTTCCTTTAGAATGTTCAGAGCAAACCAGAAAGTGTTTAAGTTATCCGGTGGGCACTCCCAAGAAAGTCTCTCTGAATAGCAGGAGAAGGAGATGATACCATTCTAGAAGAAGCACAATTTACTTGTCAAAGGGAGACAGACCAATTTAGTTCAATATTTCTTAATTTTCTGATTAGCTTATTAGAACATAAAAGTAGTTTATGTGGTAAGACTACACTAGCATTTGGAAAGAGTGTGAGGGAATCAGTAATCCTATGAAGTTCTAATATTAGAGTGAAAATAGAGGAAAATTAGAGGGACAGAGACTTTCTTCTCAGGGAAGTTATTCCTACTTTGCCCCCAAAACAGTTATTTGTTTTTCACACCACAGTCTACTTTTTATTAACTGTATTTTCAAGGTTGACATTTTAAATGCAATTGTAGAAATTCTCAAGGGCAGAATGACATAATTATTCTGCTCACCATTGAATTTCCAGAACCTAATATTGTACTTGGTATATAATAGACATAGATACTTGTGGATGAAAAACAAAAAGGCTTTATGTGCACTGAATATTATTTGTTGTGGTAGCTGAGAAGAAGATCTAAGTATTAAGCAATTGTTAAAAAATAATTTTGCTACATTAACAACAGTTAAATGGCTTAAAAGTTACAAAATTAATGTTTATAAACACCTGCTAAGAGCATTGGTACTTAGGGCAGAAAGGCAAGATGAAGTTTGAAGAGACATTTTAATGAAATTGCATATTTTTTCTATTATCTCTTTCCTGCCATTTTAATTAATTCATGCAAAATCATTTTATTACCCTCCACGTTTCTCACACAGGATGTTCATTCCTGTGGTATGTAATATGGGGCTAAGATAGTTTGAGGAAATTTTTCTCTCCTCTGTTAGAGATGACTCTGACCAATATGTGACAGCCAAATTGTCGTGTACAATGTGTAGTCAAATGATTCCTCTAGGATTCTCTAGGCAGTTAGAAAGGAAGCTCTGACCTATGGGTATTAATCAAAAATAAACAGTTCTCTCTCTCTCTCTCTCTTTCTCTCTTTCTCTTCATTCCTTTTTTCCCCTTGTGTTCTTAGAACTGAGCTTGGAGATTTCATATTGAGCTCTGTTTCCAGCCCGTGTGTGTGTGTGTGTGTGTGTGTATTGGATTTTGAGACAGGATCTCGCTAAGCTGCTCAGTTGTCCTGGTTGGGTTCAAGCTTGATATTCCCCTGCCTTGTTCAGCTTCCCAGAGTGCCGGGATTCTAGGCCTGTGCCACCAGACTTGACTTCCATATGCTTTTCTAGTAAGCAAATTCAACATAGCAATAGCCTACATAACTGGGTGTAAATGTAGGAACAGGTTAAATAATTATATCTCAGGCTGGTGTTTTTCAAAGAATGACTCAGAAACCCTTATCTCGTGGTTCAAGGAAGAGGAATTTTCTGCTCCAACTTGGAAAATTTCATGCATCAGGAATTTTTCCTTGAAACCCACAAATTATATTTATATATTAGAAATTTTGAGAAAGGAGACACTGTAGGGACAGAAAAAGAACCTGAGAAGTGGGAAGATGGGAGGCAGGGAAGGGAAGAGGAAACAAATGGTTAAGACATGATACATATGTGTACCAGTTCTACAAGATGAATGTATTTTCACCTGATGAATATATGACAGGCACTTGGTGTCACTGTTGAGGGGGTGGTTTAATTCCTTAGCTTCTGCAGGGCTATATACAAGATGAGTTTTATTGCTCAAATTTTTCTAAGCTGCACTTATCACTCAAGACCGTCTTGTGTACAGGTATCACACTTAGGGTAACAGTGCATATTTTAGTATGTATTAGCAAGAAATACAGCCAGCACCAAACTTGTGATGTTTCCAGATGGTGCTGCTTAGGATGAAGCAAAAATAGGTGTAAGGTTGATATGGTTTCGATCTGGAATGCCCCTCAGCAGCCTTGTGTATTTGAATGTTGTGGATTTCCTGTGGGTTTCAGATGCTGTTAGGAGGTGAGGCATAATTGGGAGGGATAATTCTCTGATACTGACACTGAGGGCATGGTGGAATACTGAGGGAGGTCTCTAAGAGCGTGGCCTGGAAGGAAATATTCTTGCCTTAGCTTCCCTCTAAGCTTTGACTCTTCTTCTTGCAATGTCATGAGCAGCTGTTCTCAGTGAGACCCTTCCTGTCCTTACCTGAGTGGACTGAGACCGCCTGAAACTGTGAGCTAAAATTAATCTTTTCCCCCTTAGCTTGTAGGTGTTGGGTTTTGTGTCCCAGCAACAAAAAAAGTAATTAAGACAATGATTTTAGGAAAAAGAATGAATTTAAATAAAAACAGTTTGAGTGATAATAGTAGAGATGAAATTTTTGAATGGTTCTATGAATAAAGTTTGAGAAACTCTGGGTGTGCTGCTTCATGAGTCTGGTGTTAATGACTGGCCTTCTGTACCAAATGAAATGGTTAGACTGATGCTTCCCAGAACTGACCATATAATAAGCTTTACAAATATTATTGTAATCTCCAGCCTTGACTACTTAACTGTAAAACTCTGGACATGAAATTTGCAACTGAATAATTCTTTAAAGTTCTGAGATGATTTCATTGTGAAACCAGGGTTCGGATACATTGGACTGTGGTATTGTCCTAGTACAGCTATTGCTTCTGATTTCTTTCTTTTTCTGTTCTATTTGTTTATTTGTTTCAACTGCTTCTATATCTTTCTCTAATCTGACTTCACTTTCACAGATCATGCTAATCCATTTGCTCATTTTAATAAAACTGAATTGAAATATTAGTTGTAAGGAGTTCTTTCTATTGACAAAGTTCAAATTCAAGCATTTATGCCAATTTCTTGTTTCAGTTACAGAGATTTTATAATTGAATCTTTACTGTTCTAGCTATGTGTGTCTTATATGACCCTATACAAATCCCACACAAAAGTTGGAAGTGAAACTTTAGTCCAAATGGACTTTGCAACAAATTTTTACAAAATACTTGAGAATACATTCTATGAGACGCTTTAATCTACAAATGTTCTGTTATCTGCAGTGATCAGTTTGCTTAGCCCTGCTTATGTTTGGGTTATGAAAAACACTCTTCTGGATTGAGTTGTAGAGTAATTACCCCATTATTTAAAATTGTCAAATTCTATTTGCTTCCTTCTAACCTGTGTTTTCCAGTCCCACATTGAACTCTGTCCAAACTCTCATACTTCTATCAGCTAGAGTGGATGAAGTTGAAGATAATTTACTTGTATGAAAATTGATTTTTATTTTTATTCTTTATCCCATAAATAATTACCAAGTGCCAAGTTAATGCATACAACATGAGGTCATGCCAGCAAAATAGATTTTTTTTTTCTGGTATACCCAGACTATGGATCCAAATTCTTTAGTTCTTAATTTTGGGACTGAACTATAGACTGACCTTCCAGAATGCAAGAAGCCAAGGAGGTAGGAAGTTAGTTATTTCCCTGCCGCCACATTGACCTATTTATTCTCTTACACCTGCAACTCATTTGTTCTTTTCTAAATGTATGCAAAAGTGATTTGAGTGTTGTCTTTTGGTACATACAAATTTTTAGTCAGAATTTTAACTGTAATTCTTCCTCCTTGAATCTTTCCTCACCTGCCTCATTTCAGTTCCATCTTTATTAACCACCCCCCCCCCCTTTTGTGAGCCTCCAAGTTAACAATAGATTTTTGAATTTTATAAAATCTAATATAGGATTTTTACAAAGTTCTGAGTTTAAGAGCATCTCTGTAACTGATGTTGGCAAATCTTTTCTGTAAAGGGCCAGGCGGTAAATATTCTTAGTCTCATGGGCCATGCCATGTCCTTGCAACGCTCGCTCTACCATGACAGCATGTCAATGGTCACAGACGATCTCTAAGGAAACAGGTGTGACTGTGTGCCAATAAAACTATATTTAAAATTAGGGAGCCAAATCCATTTTGATAATCCCACTGTATACAATTTTCCCTACAGAGCTAAATAAAATAAAATTAAGACATTTTAATGACCACATTTACTTATAACTCTAAAAATATAAGACTAAAGTCTCATAGAGGACTGTTAAAGTTGATTCTGTCTTTACCATCAATCCTACTCCATTAAACATCATATCCATATGAATACTGGCCAAAAACTTACCTGAATCTGGAGTGTCTTACCCCTTCTCCACAATTATGGTTCATGCGGAGAAAAACAGATAAGCAGACAAGCTGTGCTGAGAAGCAAAGGCCCAAGTCTGCACAGGCCACACCTCCAGGCAAGCAGTGCCCCACACCAGCACGTTAGAAGGAGCGTGCCACTGACCTGCAATATCCCTTAGGGAAAACGGGAACTGTAATTTTCAAATGCATTTAGACTAAGGCTCTTGTGCATCAGGTAATTTAGCACTAATTCATTTTTATGTACACGACCTTAACTCTGACTGTTCTGTGTGTGCTGACTGTGCCTATCCAACTATGTTACTAACTCCTGTTTGTTCACATCTGCCACAATATTTAGCAGAGGGCTAAGCCCATGTCCCATACATGAATGTGCTTTGACTATAATACTATTGCATTAAGATACTGTGCTAGCTCAATACTGCTTTCAAGTCTTTGTACATTCATAAGTTCATACATTCATATTACATGAATGAGCCATGTAAGACTGTTCTACATGAATGAAACTACTGTTAGGATGAGAGCACAGTATGTGCTAATGTTTGATTTTAAATAACCCCCCAAAGGCTTAGAAACTAAAGGTTTATTTGGACTCCAGAGTAGTGGATTGAGAGGTGGTGGACCCTTTACAAGGTAGAGTCTAGTGAAGGTGGGAGGTCTTTAGGTCATCACAGATAAGCGTTTGAAGGGGATTGTGGAAGCCTGGTTTCTCTTTTCTCTCTTGCTTCCTGGCCGTGAGGTGAGTGGCTTTACTGCACCACGTGCTCTTGCTATGATGCTGCCTCCCTATATAACAAATGAACAAACAAACAAACAAAAAAAGGCAAGACTGATTGATTAGGAGCTGGAAGTTCCAAAACTGTGAGCCCAAACCAACTCTTGCTTTCCATAATTTGATTATATCAGGTGTTTGTTACAGTAATGAAAAATGAACACACATAATGTGTTGCTTCTCATTTTGTGACACTGATCATCGTCAGTAGTTTGTCTTGACTCTTTTTTAATTGAGCAGTGCCCAGTGGTGCAGGCCCTTATTTTCTATTTCTTTGTTTGTTTTCTACAGGTGTGTTGTGTGCCGTCACACCCACCCTACGTGGTGCTGGGGAATCAAATCCAAGGTAAGTGCTCTTAATTACTGAGCTACATCTCCAGTCTAGCCCCCTTACCTTGATTAAGAAAAGGAAATTAGCAAAACTTTCATCCTCTGAAGTTGAGAAGGAAAATAATGAATTATTATTTATTTAAATTAGCAAATACAGATTACATGCACTTATCATATACACCATGTTGTTTTTAAATATGCACACATTATGGAATGGCTAAATAGAGTTAATTAGCATATACATTAACTCACACGCTCATAATGTTTTGCAACAAAACACTTAAAATCCACTCTCAGTAATTTTCAAGCATAAAATGCATTGTTAATAACTATAATCACCATGTTGTAAATGGATCTCTGAAATTTATTCTTTTTATCTAACTAAAAATTTGTATCCTTTCAACATCTCCTCCTCACTTGAGCTTCTGTGTTTCTACATTCTTCTATGTTTCTATGAGATCAGACATTTTAAATTCCACGTGCTAGAATGGTCACAAGTTTTTAAACAATTTTTTGGCTTATTTATCTTAGCATAATGCCCTCCAGTTTAATCTAGATTGTGACAATTATAGGATTTTCTTTTTTCAAAACTTGAATTATATTCCACTGTGTGAATATGGCACTTTTCTTTACTTTTATGAAGGATGATTATATTTTCATTTATGAGAATAGCTCTCAATCTTAAATAGTGTCATTAATCTTTGGACAACAGGGAAATCCTAACTATTTACTTACTCAGTTGCACATAGAGCAATTTTTTACTGACTTCCTGACATTTGGTATGCTTTGTTCCAAGCATCGAAACAACAGGGAACAAAATGCAGTCGCTGCTCTGAAGGAGCTGTCGGCCAGCTGGGAATATGGGACCTCCAAAAGGCTAACTTGGGTCTTCTGTAAGAAAAACAAAGGACATTGAGATGGAGAAGGAATGTTTGACTTGATAGTGAGGTCCAGGTTCACATTCTGGAGGCAATAATCAGATTTTTAGTTTGGTCGTGGGTCGAAGGCAGGCCTAGAAGACATGAACGAGGAGGACCACAGAGAGGCAGGATCATTCAAGGAGTCTGTTAGGCAGCGTCACCTTAGAACCATATTCCACACCTGCTTTAGTGAAAGTGTTTGTAATGCCATGAATCTTTCCTTGGCAAAAATGAGGGATCTCACTGAATTATAGAAATTAAACAATGTTTAAAAAAAGGCTTGCTTCACCTAAGCCTTCACCTTCAAGTTCACATCATGTATTTTTGGATCAGCCCAACGTCTTCTCCAGACTGTAGTTCCACCCCACCTTGGACTTCCTCTTCTGAACACATTTCTTATGGCAAAACCTACTGTGGCAAAGTTTCCCTGTTGGAAAGAGGTATTCATATTGATTTTCTGAATTTTTACACTGAAATGCTTTTTTGGTAGCTTGCGTAGGTCACACACCTCTATGTACACAACACACACACACACACACACACACACACACACATTACATGTTTAGATTCACAACTATAATGCTCAGAGAAGTTTAATAGAGGTGTAATTTTAGGTAGCACACATTTTGATACATACTGATTTTTGGGGTATATCATTTTATTAAGCAACACATGAATTTTTGGAGTCAGGTCAAGGTTTGAATCTCATGTTTAACATCTTATCAAGCTTACTTGATCTCACTTAACTTTAATTTTTAAACCTGTGAAATGGATTAGGGAAACCTACAGGACCCATTAGGCTTGGGAAACACTGACTTAGACACATCAAAGAAAATACTGATCAGAGACCCTGGTATATAGCACAGAGTTCCACTAGCTCTTGCCTTCACGTTTCTTATCTCTACATTTTTAATGATTTTCAAGCAGTCTGGAATTACTCTTTGTTATATTACTACTTATTTGTCTATTACTACTGGGCATGTTGCTTTTCCAGAACTTATTTTGGATTTTTTTTTTCCAGTTCAGGCTCCCAAGTCTTTATTTCAATAACTAAGCAAGTTACTTTGTCTTGTAGGTCTTTTCTAGTGTGTAGTCAGATCTCAGCAAAAGAAATCATCGTTCCTTATTTCTGTTTTTCAATTGCAATGTTTGCTGTGATGGTGTTAAGAGATTTTTATTGCTGGCCTGGTGCAAAAATAAAATATGCAGGGTAAAACATGTTGGCAGTGGGGTGTGAATCATACATACGTCATGGCTCCTCGAAGTTACAAGGTTTTAGCTAATAGAAAAGACACAACTTCTCACTTAGCCCATTTTTAGCAATTTTTTTTAAACTCTAGGCTTTATTTAGGTTTCACTGTTTTTAAAATTATTTTCTCTTGTCCTGTCTCCATTCCATGACCTAATACTGAACACCACGTCTAGGCATCTTATTCTACTCTGTCCCTTCTGCCCTGTGCCACGTTCTCAGCCTTTTTCAGGACTGTGTGAATTTTGAGGGACAATAGCCCATGTCCCGCAGAGTGTCCCTAGCAGGCACCTGCCCGATGCTTTCCTTCTCATCATACCACATCAAGAGGCACGTATCACGGTGATGTAGGATGTCTTTGGCTCTGTAGGCTTTTATCGCTCAGCAAAGGCAGTGTTTCCTAGGTCCCTCCTTGTGTATTACACTTTCTGTTTTTCCATCCTCTACATTCTGGAAGCAAGTAGCTAATTGTGGCTCACTTCAAGTGAGGAGAGATGCAGAATTAATCTCTCTTTCCTTTAAGCAGAAACATCCTCAGATATTAAATGAAATATCTATACAGAAGGTTTGTCTTTACAAGCCTATTTTTTTAAAGGTCAAACTTGGAAGGATTTTCTTTCCGTTCTATACATATTAGCCCCCATCAATATAATAAAACTTATATCTAGAGTAGTCTTCATATTCCTCCTGGTCCTTGAAACTTGAGGAGTTTATACAACAAAGTGCGGTTGAAATGTATTCCTGATTTTTGCCTATAAAAATAGAAAAGCTAGGCTTGTGCACTGGTCTTTCTGTTTTCTTTTGAAAAAGAGACAGAGAATATTCCTTTACTAGAATGTTGGAAGATATACAATCCTAAGGGGATTTTGCAAAAATAATATATATATATATATATATATATATATATATATAGTAACAAAAGAACAAAAGTTAAACTGCTGGCAGGTCTAGAAAGCATCTCTACTAACATTCATGGGTGTTTTTATGATGCAGATCTCACTTACCTGGACTGGAGTTATTTTATCAATGCTGTTTGTTGGGAAACAATAGCAGTTGGCATCTCTTGCTGCTCCAGTTCAAGGGACGGGCAGGCCACCCAGACACAAGCCCTACTTTGCTTAATATTTCTGCTTTTTAACTGGTTTATATAACTTTGCCAATATTAGTAAGCCAGGAAAACACCAAAAAATTAATTCAAAAGATTGGTGAGTACTTCCAGTTCTTTCCTAGGGGGCATACCCTTTAGAAAATGATACATAAGAATTAAAATGGTAACTTTCTGAGAGACACCAGTGATAAAGTCAAAGACAAGTCTGAGACTGGGAAAAATATTTGGAAATCATACATATCTAACAAAAGACTTGTATCTGACATATACAAAGAATGCTTACAATATATGAAGAAGATGAATAAAAATTGGGCAAAAGGCTTGAACAGACACTTCAGAGAATAGTAGGTGTAAGTAGCTAATGACCTAGAGAGTTACTGATAGTCACCAGGGAAAAGCAAAACCGTGAGTAGCAGTATAAACGTTAGGTGAGAACCAACAAGCAGAAGGCGGTAGCTACAAGAAACCTGGACCAGAAAAGCATGTTTGTAGCTATGTAAAATTCCAGAACATGTCAACTAATTTACAGAGACAGAAGGCACTTTGGATATGGAATAAAGGAAGGGTGAACAATATCAGGGTATAAAGAAACTCGGGAAAGAAAGGAAATATTTGTCAACTTTATCTCAGTGATGGCTTTATGAATATATGCATGTGATGAATCTATGCAACTTAAATGCATGCAATTTATTTACTTCAGTTATGCCTAAAATTTGAAAAAAGAAACAAATAATAAATAAAAGACATTGGAGTTGGTATATGGCTGTAGTCCAATTAGTCTGGGAGTCTGAGCCAGAACACTTCCTGGTATACTTAGCTACTGACCAAGATCACATCTCAAAATTTTAAAAAATGAAGAGTGAAATATGAATCATATAAATGTGTCAAATATTTATCACACATGTTAAGTGCCGCATTCATAAATGTCAAATAGGCCATGTTTTATATACAAAGATGATACCAGTGAACCTTCACTAAAAGGACAAATCGAACCTTGATTTTTTCTTTTCAACAATAGAATATTCTTTTATTCATAAAAAATGAAGAATAAAAGGCTGGGGGTATGCTTCAGCATGACATCTATCCCTTCTATCGCTGGTGCTGAAAGTGGAAAAAAAAGGATGTCTTGATATTTTGCTTAGATGATCTGATTATTTGTGGTACGATCCAGTGAATATTATTGGAATGCAGAATCTTTACCCAGGAGGAGAGAAACATAGCATCCTAAACGATGTTACAGAACAATAATGTTAATAGTAAGAAAGAATAGGAGACCAAATTACATGAAGATGATATTTCTCATAAATTAACCTACATGATTGCACAATCCTCCTTAACATGTACCTCACAGTTTACAACAGTGTTAGTCTCTGGCACTTATAGCGTCTCCATTCACCATCTCAACAGTTCCCAACTTACCACCAAGGCCCAGATTGGGAACTGTTAAGATCTTGCTGAGACTGGAGGGAGCAGCGCACACTACACACATGTGAGAAGCAAGTCATGTGATTTGTGACATCGGGGGAGTGGTGTCATGTGCAGCCCATTGGCCAGCATCCTGGGAACTTGAGGCAGGAGGATCACAAGTTAGAGCCTACTTTGCTCTTCAATTAACACAGTGTGTTCGTTAGCCTTAACATGTATGTATATCAACATACGTGTACCTGTGTATAAGAAGTGACCCACCCAAGAAAGTAGATGCTGGTTGATGGCTGTTGAAATACCTAGAAAACATGCCAGTCTTCTCAAAAAATGTGTTACATTCATTCATCCATTCTCTAGTCACTGAACTCAGGCCAAAGGCTTCACACTACTGGCTTTTCCTCCTGACATCAGAACTTTCAATTTAGTGGTCATCGGTGCCACTTGCTAAAGCATTACTAAGGCCAGAATTGGACATGAGGGGCTGTGGGAGGGCCTGACAGTGAGAGCTGTTCAGGCTAGGAAGTCAAGGAGGGCTTGTGGGGAGAGATCCGATCTTTAAATCTTTTTAAACCCTAATTTAAAAAGTAAGACAGCCTGAAGGGAGGAATAGGCAGTGACCAGAGTTGAACAGCATGTGCTAAGCCAAGGGTGCTTGGAAAGAAGAAAAGGCTAAGATAACCATTCTATTAGCTCCAGAATAGTGCTAGTAGAACAATGATGAGCCGTAATTGTGCAATCTTCTATCTATGGAGGAAGAGGTGGAATACCCAGCCTCCTGAGGCTCATGTCACATGTAACTCTTGTGGATTTATTTGCCATGAATTTTTGTATTCTGGTTTTGGAGTACATAAAATTTAAATCATGCGTAACACATGATTGTTCTCGAGTTTTCCTTGTGATTGGTTTTAGAAGGTAAATTTTTTAGGTGGCTTTATATTTTTCTGAAGGGAAAGTCAAGTAATTTCGGATAAAGATAAGTATATCAACCGATTCACAGATTTGCCCACTCATTATGATCTGGAAGTCTGACGAAGGCTAATCTGCTAAAAACATAATCAAGTGACTCTGCAGAGTTGAGTGTGGGCACTATGGTGGGAAAATGAACGTTAGAGATTCTTTAGCTTTCAGCTCTTCGTGATAAAAATAATACCACGTGTTCTTGCTGCTCATGATTATCAGTTGTACCGTGCAACTTCAAACAGTTGTTTATTTCGTAGGACAGAGAAAAAAGGCACTGTTCTATTAAATATAGCAATTGGGTGTTACATGTATTTAATTTTGGGAATTTTGTAAAACTTAAATATTGAAGAAAATAGTTTAAGGAGGAAAAATAACATCCCCAAGAAGAGTCCAGTCAGAGGCTCTCGCATTTCATCCTCAGGAAAACCCAGGTGGGTTGGTCTTCTTCCTAGCATTGATAAGCAACTGAGTAAGACAAAGGTTGGTGTGGTGGGACATCTGAGAGTCAAGACTAGAAGAGGCTACATAAATTAAGATTCCTTTCCTGTCTCTTGCAGGATGTTAGTGGGAGAGAGGAGAATCCATATGGAGTCCCTTGCCTCAGAGCATAAATCTGCCACCTAGTCATCACTCAGTAAATACGTCATCTCAATGGCAGTTTCCCAAAGAAATAAAAGTGAATCAGAAGAACAATGGCGACCTAGCCATCTTGTGTGCCTCACGAAACCTCGTTTTAAACCAAAGCTTCCAGCATTTTCTTTCTCATCTGCCAAAGGGAAGGTCTCCATGATATGTTAATGAGGACCATTAATCTCTTTAAAGCTGTGCAGGCTGCAAAGCTTCGACATCAGCTGGTAAGAATCGTTCAATGGGGAGTAAATGAAGATGGTTGATTTCTGCAATTTCAGTGTTTTAAAACACAGGCAGCTTTATGTAATTTAGGTGGAAGGGAAAATGAAAGTAACTAGTCATTGGGATAAAATGATGGTAGCCTTATGTGTAGACACATGCGAGACAGACAGAGAGACAGTGACAGACATGCATATACAGAGAATCTGACAAAAAAGAATGTTTCTGTTTTGTTTAGTTTGTTTGGATTTTAAATATAGCCTCGAGTAGAAGCCTTGGCTTAAGGCTGAAAGAGTGTGGATACTCGCTCATTAGGCTCAAAAAATATGGGTACATGCTCATTTTGAATATGCAAAGGATAAAATTTGAATAATGATTGCATTTAAACATATTCAGAACATACAAAACAGGCATGATGAGCCCTATTTTGCCTATGGTGAAGTTCAAATAAAACAGAGGAGGAAACAGCATTTTTCAACTATAAAGAACCACTTAGAAGTAAGGGCTTATTGTATGGTTATCAATTTCTACCGCAGCTGCCAGAGGACGCGTGACACACATTTTAATGACGTGTATTTTATGACTCTGTGTGTTCTTGCTGCACAGGAAAAAGCCCATGGCGCCATCAGTGTCCGCCAGCAATCAGCCCCTCCTCCTCTCCGCAAGGCTTCCTGCTAGAGATACTGTCTGTGGAGTCTGTAATTGTGCTTCCAGTTTCAGAGAAGAACCTAATAAGTAAGTGAATTGGTAGAAACCTTCTGGATAATTTATTATCCTTTGTCTCTTTTGATACACATAGGCAACATAGCAGATGATCAAGGAACACTTCGATGCCAGGTCAAGGAATTCTCACCGGTTTATGAGCATCAGTCTTAGCTCACCTATGTAACCTGAGCTGTAGTAGACAGTAACTACTGGTGCAATGAATGAAGAAATGCATATTTGAAAACGCTTATGTGATCCAAACCCATCGTTAAGGCAACATTTAAAAGACATCTTGGTTCTTGGTTAAGGACATGGCTTAATGGGTACAGATTGCAACACAGACCTAGGAGTCAATTCTAGTGCTTTCGCTGGGCGGTTGGATGCCCTGGGGAGAGTGGAGTCTGTCTTTCTATTCCTCTATCTTCTTTTTTTCTCATCTCTTCTCTCTCCTCTCCTCCTTCCCTTTCTCCTTCCTTCTCTTGTCTTTCCTTCCATTTCCTTGTCTTCTCTCACTTTCTTACTCTCTCCCTCACTCCGCTTCTCATGATATTTAAAAGCCGTGGATTAGTCCTGTTCTACCACTGGCACAACATCACACCTAGTCCTTATAAAGCTCAGTTGTGTTTTTATTTATCATTCACTTATCATTGGTCCCTGCAGTTCCCTCTTTCTCCCACTCAACTCATAGGCAGCCATTCAAATGTAGTCAGTTTGAACTTTTTTGGTTTACATGGGTATGGGTTTTGGCTAAACTAGTATTATTGAACATGTATGCATTTTACTTATTTTACTGGGAGTAAATAGTGTGTGTGTGTGTGTGTGTGTGTGTGTGTGTGTGTGTGTGTGTGTTACAGCATAGGTAGATAAATATAGTTTCTTCAGCACTAAGGATTTAATATCCATCTATGTTGTTTCCTTAGCCTCACATTTTGCCTTTCATCTCTCTCAGATTGATTCTCAGACTCCTGCAGTGAAAATCATTACACACGTCCCCTGTGGACCTGTGTGAGGATTTCTTTGGGTTGCAGATGCAGAAGCCAGGTTGTTGATACCAGTAGTGTATTCTGTTTGGCCAGGGGCTGATAGACTGTGCCTCAGAATCTCTAGCTCTGCCTTTATGTGTGGGAAGGGGATAATAATGTCTACTATGGTTCGAAGCATCCCCCAAAATATGGGAGGTTGAGGCTTGCTTCCCAGGCATTGTGTTTGGAGGTGAGACCCAAGAGGAGGTGATCAGATAAATTAAATTCATTCCCATTTAACAATATTTCCAGCTTTCTGATAGATTTGTTGGGACATAGCCCTACTGCAAGTTGGGAGGCATCTGTACAATAAGGACGCTTGGTACTGTGATCACTCTCATGTGCTTCTCCTCTTCTGCATGTGATGGTGACTGATAGGTCCAGGGCAGCGATCCTCAAATGTCCCTAAGCAGGAAGATCACCTGGGTCAGGAGGGCAATGTACCTTTCAAAAGAGACTGGGAGACTCTAATCCAATTTCTCAATAAGTAAGATGGAGATGGTATGATGTGTCTGCTTTTCATCACTATGATGAAATACTGCATCCTATGGAAGTTTAAAACTTTATCTTGGCTCACAGTTTTGTAGACTGTGACCCATGATTAGTTGGTTCCATTATTTTGAATCTCATTTGTAGATGTGTTTGGTAAAAAAGAAAAAAAAAAGTCATCTTGCCATCCAGAAGCAAAAAGAGAAGAAGAGACTTTGGTCCCTCGGGGTGACAAACCCAATGACCTAAGACCTTTTGCTATGGTTTGGGCATAGAATGTTCCCCAAAAGCCACTGGAATTTGGAGTGTGTGGAATATTTAGGTACTCCGTGTGCTATTAAGAGATGGGGACTGCTCAAGAGGGTGGATTACAGTTGTGTGCCCTGGAAGGATATAACCCCCCTACCCCAGCCTCTTCTGGTAGCCCCTGATTCCTTCTTGTGTGATGCTGTGAGCAGTTGTCCTTTGCCAGACCTTTCCTGCCCTTACCAGCCGCACAGGAATGGAGGAGACCTTCTGAAACTGTAAGCTGAAGTAAACCTCTCCTTCTCTAATTTGTGGATGTCAGGTAATGGGTCCTGGCAAAGAATAGGTAACTAAGACACTTTCCATTGTACTCTACCTCCAATGGGAGGCTCAATGTTATCTGTGGTTTTAACACATGGGGCTTTAAGGGACACTTGAGATAGGAGCTCTATAGACACTGAAGATGCACATTTATTTGCATTAGATTCCCAGGTGCTGTTTCAGGTGGTTCTGGGGCCACAGGGTGAGGACTGTGGACTATGCAAGAACAGAACAGGACAGGTGCACTTGAGCGTGCCTAATCCTGGGGCTGGTGGCTCAGAGGAAGAGAAACATCTCTTTGTCATGAACCAAAGTAAGGGTTTCAAACTAGAGAGTGTTTTTATGATTTGTTAATTAGAATTTCCAGAAACTACATCTAATTAAAAATTTGGGGGAAATGAATATTTGCTATTTCTTTGTTCACTTTTCTCTAATCAAACTTTTTTTACCCTCCTGTCCTTTCTTTTATCTCTCTGTTATTTTCTTTTAGTTGCATATATATTTCATTTTAAGCCACTATATTCTTCTTTGTGCAAATAATTTAAGGTATGAATTCAGTTGTCTCCAAAATCAAAAACATAATGTGATCCAGGAATGTGATTTCAGGTTGTGCCTTTATAAATCAAACCAGCTTTGCTTTTCAGTGACTAATTGTTGCTTAGTTTCCTCAAAGCCCTTAATTCACAATCAGTGATTTTTCTATCACAAAATTAAAGAAAAAAAATAAAAGCACAAGTATAGTCAAGTAAATTTTAATCCCTCTATCTTAGTTTATTGATTGGTACAACAGAGATTATAGTATTTACTTCTTAGGTTCTTGCCAGACATAATTTAGTTAGTGCCAGTAAAAAAGTAACAAGAGTGACTGCCACATACGTGTTCATTAACTTTGGCTATAATTGTCATTGCTTATTAATTTATACTGCATGAAAACTAACATGACAGTGTTCCCTTGTAAGGGTAGGATGGTACAGAGAGTGGGAGGCTGGTGGCCCAGAGAGAGTGTGTGTGTGTGCATGGTTGACCTACCAAAACAGATCTTTCTTAAATAAAGATATAATCTTTAGACTGGAATTGACATCTGTATTAGATAGTGTCCGTATTATATCTCTTAGACATTCAGTTGTAAGAAAAATCTTTCAATGATAGTAGCTTTAGAAAGGTAGCAGCTTCTTTTTCAAGTTCCTGTAACCCAGAGTTGGGATCCAGGTGTTTCCTACTGTGTTACTGCCCCATGTGTGGTCTCCTTGCTCATTTTACTTCAGCGCTCCAGCAGGTCTGTCCACATTCCAGCACCAGATATAGTGTGGACAGGAGGGGATGGGAAATGGAAGTTTCCCATTAGGACACTTCCCAGTGACTTTACCCAGTGCTGCTTCTCAGGACTCCCTGGGTGGAGCTTAGACACATGTGAACATCTGGTGTATTCTTGGGAGGCTACTGAGGAGAAAAGTATTGTATTCCAGGAAATATTATGCCACTAAAAATAGATTCTGTTCCTATGAGAGATTGGAACACACCCCTTTGGAGAACATCTACACATTTATGTTATACTTCTTGTCTCTGCTAGACAGCAGATCAAACAAATAAAAGCCAACAAAGTCATTTGTCTGCATTTGTTATAAGCGATACGATAACAAATTTCAACAAACTGTGTGACTTCAAGCAACACAAATCAATTTTCTGACAGTTTTGGAGGTCCAAAGTCCAAAGTAAGTCTTGTAGAGCTAAAATTAAGGTGTGAGTAGGGCTGTGTTCCTTCTGGAAGCTCTGAGGCAGGATTTGTTTGCTGACCTGTACAGCTGTTGGAATCCACCTACCTTTCTTGACTTGTGGTCTCATCTTCAATCTTTAGAGCCAGCAGCTTGGCCTTTTCAAAGCTCTCTCTGCTTCTGGGATCTCTGTCTTCATCTGAGGACCCTGTGATTCCATTAAACCCACTTGGGCGATTTGAAATCATCTTTCTCTCTCAAGATCCTTCTTTGAATCCCACCTGAAAAAACCTCTTTTGCCATGTAAGGTAAAACACAGTCACAGGTTTCAGGGAGCAGAATGACTGCATACCTTTGGGAAGAGCCTCATTCAGCCTGCCGCATTCTTCTTACTCCAGGGGTCCCATTGTGATCCTCTCTCCTAAAGGCTCATTACAGAATCTCTACAAGTCAGTCATGAAAATGCATTCATAGGTAAACCTCCTGGTTTAGGCAGTTTTCAAGACAAGATATTCTGTGATTTAACCCTCTGTTCCATTCACAAGAAGTCTTGTAAAAAGTAACCAAAGTAACCTTTTTCCTTAACAGACAATAAACATGGTGTGATATACTCTGAAATGTATTTATATTAGCTTTTGCCAAGGTTCTAACTGGATTGTTTCCTTCTGAGGTTAGTTCTCTTCTTGCAGTGAAAAAACAAACATTTCTTTCCCTTGCTTAGGATGTATTTCTTCAACATTTCTCATTGCCTTGCTCTTGCTCTTTTGATAGAGTGAATTGGTTTTCCAGAAATTGTTGCTTGGCTCAGAAACATAGCAAATTGGAGTCTGTGGCTATTTGCAATCAGGAGTTCTCCTGCAATGGTTACATGCACACGCACACACATACATACTCACACAGACGCATGTCTTTTTTTGTATCATTTGTTTTGAAACAGGCATGAGTTTTGACATCGGTCACATCCCTTAGTTGTAAATATGATTTTTGACCATTTTGTTAGATATTACTTCTGATGGTTGTTTTAATAACGGGGCGTTTATAGTTCAATCTGTTTTTAAATAAGCACTTTCTGATAAAATGACAACGTATCTCATTTGATTAAGAGTGTTTTGGTTATCATTTTTCATTTGATTTCTTATACATCTAGAGAGATTTTTTTCCTTTCAGACTTGTACACCTGTGTCTCACCTGCTCACTATCTTCCCTTTTTGCTTAACACATGCATCAACTCACAGAACAGCTGCTACCACTTGATGGTCTTTTTCCCCCCCTCTTTAACCCTTGCATATCTGCACAGTATCTTGGGCAGGGTTAATACGATGCTTCCCTGGGATCCAGGATTTTTTTTTGGGGGGGGGGGACAGGGACAGGGTCTCGATCTGTTGTCCAGGCTGATCTTGAACTCAGCCTGCAGTTCAGGCTGGCCTAGAACTCACGGCAATCCTCCTTCCTCGGTCTCTTGAGCACAGGGATTACAAATGTATGCCACTATACCAATATACATATTACTGGGGAATCAAACCCAAGACCTTGCTTTTGCTAGGCAAGCACTTTAACTACTAAGTTATGATCCCAGCCCCAAGATCTAGAATTCTTATATTCTCAGAATCACAGTGCACTGCACATAGGAGCCTAACCAGCACTTTTGAATCAATGAACAGAAGTACAAACTCATGGGCTAATTGATACTTCTGTGTAGTTGTAGACAAGTTTTGAAGTAGATCACCTTCATTTTTTAAACGTTATTAATTGAAGCGACTACCTACTGTTGAATACCTTAGGAATCCGGGAGTTAGTAGATGTATTATAAACAAATTATAAGCTTCAGAGTTCTTTGTTTTTCTTTCATTTAAGGTTTCTACCTAACTTAAAGGGACAGTGCTTACAAATAAAGTCCAATTCTTATGAATTCCCAAGGAAATATCTGATTATTTTTTTCAGTAAGTAAACGGCATGTAAGCTAATTCACGTAAAAAGAATTCCAGTTATCTACAAAGGTTAAAATGAGTTACTAGGGCTAGTTTTCTTATTATTTAGTTTCCAATTATTAGAGAGTTATGTGTTTCATGTAGTATTCTCCATTTTCAATTGATAATTATTTTTGGTGGTTCTGATTATAAAAAGAAATTGAAGCCCATTATAGAAAATGTTGAGAAAAATTAAAAAGACACTAGAAGAGAAAAACACTTACATCTTTTAGATAATAGTGCTTTTTATTTCATAGTACCCCTCTGTACCTATATGTTCATTTTATTTTCTTTCTGCATGTACATAATAATATTTTATTCAGATTCTATTGTATTTTGAGCACTGCTTTTCTTTTATTTAACATTATATTATGATTATTTCTCCATTCCAATACATATTTTTGAAATCAATTTCCCATGGTAATTTAATAGAATATTATATCCACAGATCAGAATTATCTGAACAGTCCTTTCTTCGTTGATTTTTAAATTCAATATTCTTGCACGTGTGTGTGTTAATTTCCCTCTCTCAGAGATTAATAGGGAGAGTTCCTCCCATAGGTAAAGTAGGTAGTTAAAGGTTGAGACCATCTTACCACATTTGATAAACACTCAACACGTTTCTTTTTGGAAAAATGCTGCCAGTTTTCACTATCATGATTGGGATATGAGCATTCTTATGGTGCTGTATGGTTGTCATTGCTAAGTATTACTATTTTATTTTAAAAGATGGCCAATGTGATAGAATAGTGTTAGAAGTGTCCAAGGACTTAAAGCAAAGTGCCCTATGAGGGAATGCAGAGTATAAGAAATACACCCAGAAGCCCGAGAGCCACAGACTTCATGGACCTGGCTGTTAAGCACTAATGTTGCGACAGACTGGAAGAAATAGCTACTACCCGCACAATAGCATTTTATGTTGCTTAAAAATGGATGATGCCCCTTGTTTCTGTGTTTTTAATATTTCAGGAAAATCATGGCACAGGATATCTTTCAGTTATATCTTTCTCCTGCCTCTTTCATCTCATCCCTAATCATAGACCTTTTACCAAAAAATTAAAGATAATTTTTTCTTTTTAAAACTTGCACACAAGATCCATGCCTGCTCAAAATAGAAAGAGGGCATTTGGATTTTATTATGACTTTTTGACATCCAGTAAAAATTGGTCATCAGTACTTGTGAGTTGTCTATTCCTCGTTCATGAAAAAGTAAGAGGCCAATTTTCCAAAAATAAATCATGTGTGACTCCCTTGAGGTAAGGACCAGGTGTGGTTAGTCTGTCATTACATGGTCTTGCTCATACAAAGTGCTCAAAATCCTTCTGCTGTACAGACAGAACCCCATATTCCTTTGTTGTAGATGACAGAATGTCTGAAGAAGCTTAGAATCAGGTGAACTTTCTCTGAATTTAGAGGATCCATTGCCCATGAAAGGTGATAAATGAAACACGTAAGAAAAGCCCAGATTTTAGGCTTTGTTTAAAGGAAATACTCTCCTTCGTCCTGGGCCATTCCAAGGTGTGGTCTTTCTTAAGCTCTCTCAGTTCTTTATCTGGGAGGTGTTCCTCATCTGAGGATGAGTTCCTCATCTGGGGACATCTCGACCAACCCAGCCTAGCTACTCTGAACCTGCCTAATGAAATCTGGCTTATTCCCGCCTCTTTTTATCAGGAAGCCTTGCTGCTGCAAGGGGAAAAATGGACTATGACTGTTCTGGCTACTTCCTGTGGGAAGGGATGTAGGATGGCAGCAGCTTGGTCCTTCTCTAGGGAGATTGTCTGGGCACTCAAGAGGTCCCTTACAGAACTCATTATGAGATGTGGCAGGTGCATCCACAGTCATCATCATTTGGAATTCAGCAGCTTCAAGTCTAGACTCAACAAAACAAGATATACAATTCATTAACCAAGGGCCAAAGATAAGAAGAGAAATAATCAAAAAGATTGGTCCAATAAAAGATAACCAAGATAACCAAGAGGGCCATTGCCATGAATATTTTTGGATATTATTTATTTATTTATGTAAGTAATCTGTTGTTGGATCAAATTAGAATTATCAGTTAAATTAAAACAAAACATGCTGTGGAATGATTAATCCTCAATGATGTTGTAAAAAAAGATCATCTATTATCACTCAGCTTTGGAGGACTGTGGTTCTCGATTCCTTCATTTCCACATTCATTTTGGCTAGAACAGATGCAATAATATTTGCTGTCTTGCTAACAATGCAGGTTACTTTGCTAACTTCTTTCTGTAACCCTAATACCAAGCCAGGAACCGGAAGAAGAAATGCAGCCAAGGAAGCTACTGTAGGAATACTCATAGGCTTTAAATTGTCGTCACAATTAGATGGGAGGCCTTCTTTAACATGGGGCTAAGGGGCCTTTAAGGGAAAAAGTTGAAGGGGCTTCAAAAGAAGAAGGGAGAAGCAATGGAATTTTCTCTCCCGGTCTCTTTTGTAATAGATCATCATTGCCTTTGCATCTTATGTAGTGGAAAGCCTCCCTGTGATACGGTAACCAATATGTCACTGCCCTGGAGAAAAACATTACCTCGAGGATGAGTATTTTTCTGTAACTCTACCTACCAAATTTTACCTGCTCATCTTTCTGGCATTTGCTCTATTGGTCATACATTTTCTATTTTAATTGACACATAATTATGCACAATTATGGGATAAAGTGGAATCATTCAGTGCACATATGCAACACGTAAAGAGCACACCAGGGTAACTGGCATTTCTTTGCAATAAGAAAATTTGTGCTCTTTTCTCCTAGCTATTTTGAGGAATATAATAAATGGATGTAATCTATAGCTACCCTATTGTGCAGTGAACAGTAGGATTTGTAGCATGTGTGTAACCGTGTTTTGGTGTTCGTTATCCAACCTCTGTCAGTCTCCACTCTTACCTTGGTCTTGACCATTCATTCTGCAGTCCACTACCAGGAGATCAACAATTTTAGCCTTTACATTTTAATGAAAATGTGAAATGGTCTTTCTGGATCTTCCTGCTTTCCATTTAATTTAATATTCTCCAGACTCATCAGTGTTTCATCAACCCGCACTATGTTCATAAGCAAATGATATCCTATTTTGTACATATTTACTTTACCCATTAATTTGTCGAGGAACGTTAAGTTGGTTCCTTATCTTGGCTCTTGTGAATAGTGCTGCCTTGAACATGGTGGGGGAGCAGATATCTATCTCCTTGAATACTGATTTAATTTCCTTTGTGCACATACCCAGCAGTGGAATTGCTAGATCATTCAAGAGTTCTGTGTTTCATATTTTGAGAAATCTTCATACTTCGTCATATTTTTCCCATGTACTTGCACAGCTTTATAAATTTTTTTCTTTGATAATAGCCATTCTGACAGTAATGAGTTCATAAATCATATGGTTTGGGTTTGCATTTCCTTGAGAATTAGGGAGGTTAAACATTTATACATTTACTTCTTTTTTTGAGAAGTGTCTGCTCAGATCATTTAGTCATTTTAATTGAATTTTTGATATTGACTTGTTTCAGTTCTTTACAGATTCTGAATATTAATCCTTCATCAAGTGAATAGTTGGTAATATTTTCATTCATTTTGCTGGTTTTCTTTTCACTTCATATTTCCACTGTTGTGCAGAAGGCTTTAATTTAATCAAATCCAGCTTACTTATTCTTGTTTTTGTTGCCTATGATTTTGGTGCATTAAATGCTAAAGATAATTGCTCATATTAATGTCTTGAGATGTTAAATCTGTGGGGATTTTTCAAAATAAGAGTTTCATAGTTGCACATCTTACATTTAGGTGTTTCATCCATTTTGAGTTGATTTCTTTTACAAGGTAAGAGGTAGGATATACTTTTATTCTTATATAGATACTCAATTTTCCAAACACTATTTATTGCAGAGACTTCTTTATACAATTTATGTTCTTAAAATCATCTTTGTTAAAAATCAATTGACTGTAAATTTGTGGACTTTTTTTTTCTGGGAATCTTAATTCTGCTCTATTTCTCCAAATATCTGTTTTATTGTTGGTACCATGCTGTTTTGGTCACGTTAGTTTTGTTTTAGGCTTTAACATCAGTTATTGCAGTATCTACAGTTTTGTTCTTTATACTGAGGATCACTTTGGCTGTTTGGGTTCCTTTGTATTTCATGTGAATTAAAGCACTTTTTTATTTCTCTGAAGTATCTCATGGTATTTTAATTAGGATTTAACTGAATTAGTAGATTATTTTTGGTAATAGGGAGACTTTAACAATATTAATCGCTCATATGAATAAATATAGACTTTCTTTCCATTTTTGTTCTTTTTAATTTCTTTTATTAGTTTTTTAACTCTCATAAGAGAAATAATTTTCTCCTTTTCTTAAATTTATTCCTGAGTGTTTTATACTATCTATAGCTATTGTACATGGGATTAATTTTGTATTTAAAATATTAATTTTGTATTATAAATGGGACTAATTTTGTATTTCTTTTGTGGAAAGTTTGTTCTTAGTGTGTAGAAATGCTATAGATTTTTGTATGTGGGTTCTGTATGCAATTTTTCTGAATAGTTTTAATAGTTTTTTGATAGATTTGGTAGATTTTCCTATATATAAACAAGGGTGATTGAGTTTCTTTTTGTTATTCAATTTGCATGTAATTCATTCTTTTCCTCTATTACTCTTACTACTACTTCCAGTGCTACGTTGAGTAAAAGTAGTGAAAGTAGTAATTCTGGTACTAAACTGAATTATTGCTGAGCTCCTACCATAACATTTGATGAATCAGTGTTTTATATTCATAGAAGTTTTTTTGAAATTTTATTTTTTAGATACTTATAGAGCAGACTTAGTTCTACAACACAATTCAGTGGAATCCCAAGTTGGGTATCCAATGTTCCTGTCTGTTTCCTCACTTTTACATGGGCGTACCCTTCCCCAATATCAACGCTGTGCTGGGATGGTCCATTTCTTACTATTTTTGAGTTGAAATTGACTTCTCACAGTTATCCAAAGTCTACAGTTTACGTTAGATTTCACTTGCTTTTTATTTTATTGATTTTAGTTTTCTATGGAGGTATAACTAACAAATAAAAATTATATTATATATACATATATATAAGTTCTGTACATATTTACGATTTAATAACAATTGCTATGTTTCTTAGCCTTGAGACTTCTCTCTGAAGGAAAAAAGAAAAGCCGTGTCTCCAAATCCATGGCCATGAAGAAACAGAATCATAAATAGCTAAATAAGATCCGCTCCTCTGAGGGGTGGCATAGACCCAGGTTATCAGTCATCCATTGAGTTTAAAAGGTTTGATATACTTAAATCTAGGCTCACAGAAGCAATAGATTTGCCTTTTCTAAATAAATAATTATTTTACTAGCATGTGAGAACAGTTTCTCTGTTGCACAGTTCATTCTAAAGTAAATATGTGAATAGTCTTTTGCATTGTTTTATGGAAATTGCAACAGATGCTACAATGAGTAATTTTTAATGAGAACAAGAGCATAATTAGTAGAAACCCACTTGATAAACTATCTGTTTAATTTAAGCAATTGGCTTGCTGCTTTTAAAATAATCAAGTTAATGTTAAGTATAGTACTGGAATTATTTTTATGTGCAATTTAAGGCTCTGTATAATATAACAATATAATATGTAAGCATTTGCTATGGAATCCTGGGGAGATTGCTCAGATCTTGTAGCTGCATAGTAGGATGTTACTTCTGCTTGCTCCTGACTTTGCCCCCACCTTCTGCTTTTATTCATTTGAAGCAATGGTGACATAAGAGACCAGAAGAACAAAGGATGATGTCTAATAGGTTATGCAAACTGATCAAAGAAAATTAGGTCAACCTTTAGAAAATATACTTGTTGGTAATCTTCAACAGGTAAATATAGAAAAAATACTAGATGTTCTTACCACAACTTTGCACAAGGTAGCATAGTAAAATAAACGTGACTTCCGGCTGAATTGTGGACACACACACACACACTCAACAGCTGCCCTATGATCAATCCTGTAAACACAGGAAAGCTCCAGTTCTTTCTTTCTAGAGCAGGATTTCTCATCCTTGGCATTCCTGACACAGACTAGGTAATTGACATTTGTGGAACTGTTCTGCTCTTTGTACATGGTCTAGTATCTTCTCTAAACTCCACCCCACAATACCAACCTCCACCCTACTCCCAAGTTGTGACAATCAAAAAATACCTCTGAACATCACCTGATGTCCCTGGCAAGGGAGGGTGATCGTCTTTCTCCCTGAGAATTATTGCTATCATCTGAATTTGCAGCCATTCTTCAGCCATTTAGCACTCAGCTATTCCCTGTGCTGTAAAGTCACTCTGCAGCAGCGAGACCACAGGCACACGTCTGATCCTTTTCTTGCTTTTCTCAAAAATATCTCACATAGACTGAGTGAAAACTGACACAAAAAAGAATATAGATTGTTATAGTTCACAGCATAGTGAAGAAATATACCTGCCTCTGGTATCTGTAGCATTTCCATAAATTTTTCATATGACTGGGTTCAAGGTATGTCCTATCTTTAGCCTTCTATGTACTTTTACTTTATCTTTCCACGATACAATTTTTAATTCATTTTATTTGAAAATTTCAAGAACATAATTTCTCTGTGAGTGAGGTAGTTTCTGTTTTGGTCACTGATATATTCAAATTCTCAATGTCAGTTCCCATCCCTACCGCCACCACCACTACAACAACAACAGTAGAGATGGAGCGGTTGTTATGCACTCGTCATGATTCTAACTGCTTTATTGATACCGATTTATTGACTGCTCATGGAACTTCCTCACTCAAGAATTGTTGCCAGATTCATTTTATAGAAAAAGAAGGAGACACACAGGAAGTGAAGGGCAATCAAGGTTGCAATGCTGGAAATGGTAGAGAATCAAATTTAGAACATTCGATTGTGAAGTTTGATATTTTACCTTTTAAGCTACACTGTAGATAGTAGGAAGTCGGTGAATACTTAAAAGATGCAGGTTTATGAAAAATGTGGAAGGATTGGTTGGAAACAGAGGTGAGACTGAGCACAGAAATAAACAATGTCACTCTAAAGCCAATGATCTACAACACAGGCTTGAAAACTCAACCGTGAGTAGCTGGTGCTGATCAATGATCAGACTAGACATGAGTGAGCTTTCTGTGCTACCAGAGGAGTTACAGCAGTTCAAGGTACTTAACAGATGCCCGTTCTGAGTGCCTGTATTGGGTTTTGAGGAACATCTATACTGAGCTAAACCAAAGGCTGTTTCTTATGTCTTCATATCTTGATAATGTCCATCTAAAGGAAATAATAATTTCCAAAAGATTCCAGGTCTTACCCTTTCTCCTTTACAAAAATGTCACCTAAAATGCTCTTTTATTCTACTTAGAGATTTTTGGGTTTTATGTTTGTTTTCTTAGAACTTCCCTTGCAGATTAGTACAGAGGATTTGGACTTCGTGTGCACTGTAAGCCCAACTCCTGAAGGCAGCCTAATGTGGGAAAATTCTGAGGCCACAAAGAGCCAATTGGATTTCAGTACAATGTTTTAGCAAAAGTCTATATTAGTGGAAACTGACATTTGTATAACATTGATTATGCTAATGGTCAAAAATTAATAAGCAGACACTTAGTAAAAGAAGTCAGTCAATGGCGTATTAGTTCCATCTATATTTGATGTTGATATTTTAAAAAATTCATTTAAAATATGAAAAAGGCGCTTAGTGTAATTTCTATTTTTATTCACAGAACAAGTAAATTGTGACTACCCATCTTGTTTGAAAGTCAAGGGATTAAGAGATTGAGTAGATTAATATGACAAATATAGATAATATTAATAATCCAATAAATTAAGATAAATTACTAGAGATCAATTCTAGTATAAATTTGAAATGATCTATGATGTATTTCAATTGAATAAAGCAATGCCGATAGCATGGTGCTTCTCAAACTTCTTCACTACACTTGCCTAGAAGTCAGTAGCGAGCAAGCTTGAACTCAGGAGAAGGAAATTCTGAGGACCACAGATGCTGCTGGGGAATGTCTGAAACAACTTTACTAGCTTTACCTGAAGCATGCCTAGGGATTTCATTGTGTTCTGGACAAAAGTGTCCTGCATATGTAATTTACGGTGCCTCTCCAATTTCCTGTCACCAAAATTCTAACTTATATTGATACTTAGGGACAATCTCATGTATTGTTATCTAACTGGAAAAAAAAGACATATACATACATCCTAATTTGAAATGTACAGGCCACCGATACATGAGATAAGACCATCAAAAAGTTGAAAAAAATAGGGTCTCATGAAAGGAACTTCAAGTTGGCATTGGTGTTTATAGCTAATAATAATCAAAGATTTAATTTTGGAGCACAGGGTTTTATATGCATCATCTCACTTATTTAAACTTTATAATAATGCTCTGTTGTTTTTATGATGATGATTACCACCCTTGTTCTTTGGCTGAAAGTGCCTGGAATTCAGAGCACTCAGGCGTCTTGGCCGAAGTGTAAGAGCCTGTTGCAACAGAGCTAGGATTTGGACCCAAGAATTCTGGCGGAAGAGATCACTCTTTCACATTAAGTTTCTTAGCTTCAAAGTCCACTCACAATGAGAAAATTGGTTTAGACATGGAGAAAACACTACAATTTGCATTGACTTTCTAAATTTCATCTTAAATCTCAAAGAACAATGTCTTTGCAAAATATTTATGCTGTAATTGCTCAGTTTGATGACTTCCCAGGGATGCACAGATCTGTGAAATTCATGCCATATCAACATAGTAACTGTTGTCATCATCCTAGAGAATTATTTATCCTGACAGAATTTCTCCCAGCCAACCCCTAGATTCCCAGTGAAGCAACTGCTACTCTGATTTCTATCATGACAAGTAGTTTTAGCTGCATAAAATCTCCTTCAAAACAGATCCATGTAGTACAAGCTTAATCTTGTTAAGCTTCTTGAATCCAGTGTGATGTTTCTGAACTTTGTCAATGATCTTGTGTGCACCAGTTGTTTGTTTTTTCCTATGACGGGCTTCATACACACTCTCTTCTTTCTGTCTTTGCAAATAAGAAAAAAAAAAACTTTTATATTCCTCCAGAATTTAGGTTCCTAAAAGGGACACAGCAGGAAGACATTGTAACTATTCAGTGCTTGCTGAATGGCAGGTGTCCTTAGTGGCCAGGGCTAATCTGCTCCCACCCATCTTCCTGTCGCCATCTCCTTTCTAAGTGCAAGCATTTGGCCACAACCCAGTGGATGAAAGATGCACATGCTAAAGCTCTGGGCTGGTCTAGACCCAGAAGATGCTAGCCCTCTCTGAGCTGAGATCCCTGGACACTAACTAGTGTCCAATAAGAAAGGATCCTATTTTATGATGAATGACTGAATTCATTAATTCTTCACTTCTGAAAATTGTACATACAAAGCAAATTAAAAAAAAACGAACAAAGGCATGACATTAGTTGCAGTGATGCTGGGCTATCGTTGTACTTCTCTAGGACCCAGGAGAATTGTGCTGTGACCTTGAGGTCCTTGCCTTCCTAATACAAACCCCTTCTCACTTCCCCACCCCCCCACCAAGACCCAGGAGGAACAACTGTGAGCTAGACAGGAGGAGAAGGCAAAGGCATTTGAGGCAGAGGGGGAAGGTGTAAGCATTAGCAGTGTTTCAAAAGTGGCAACTTGCTGGAGAGTTCAGGCCACAGTAATTAATCTACCTTAATAAAGCTAAAGATTGTGTAGTGGAGTAGTGGGCAGTGATACTGTGCAGATAAATTGAGTTCAAATTAGAAAATTCTTGAAAGACTTGAAATCCACAGTGAGGAGTTTATATTTAATTTCGTAGACACTAGGGAGCCATTTTGAGCAAAGCTGTGAGCTGAAAAACCCTTGAGGACAAATAATTTGGCAGAAACTATTATGAGGAGGGAAGGAACCGAGTTCTATTGTTAAAACCTGAGCTGTAGAGGTAGCACACAGGTCTGAGAGGGAAGGTGTGATTTTCACTTCTTTTTGGAAGAATTTTATTGGTTCTTTTCCGTGTGTGTGTGTGTGTGTGTGTGTGTGTGTGTGTGTGTGTGTATAATGAACCTAAAACTAGCTGCCTTGCAGGTTTTAAGCATAATTAACCTCGCTGAGTTCAGACCTTTAAGTTTATTATATTTTAGACGTTAAGCCAAAGCACAAGTAAACCCAATTAGGCTAGTAATAGCTCTGGATTAAATTTTATTAACTATTAAAAGAACATAATTTATACAAAGTCAGCAAGTTTAATTCTTGTTGTAGGGAAAATCCTGAAATGCTAACTTGATATTAAGACCTAAGAGAAAACAAATCTGCATAACATTATCAAATCACATTCATACTGAGACCAGGATACATTTCAGGTAGTGGAATTATTATATAAGCAAAATGCCAAAGTCAATCAGCACACAGGATAAGAATTAGAAAAAAAAAGAACCGTTTCTCAGTTTTGAAGCAACAGGTGCTGTTAGCATTAAATTCTAAATAAAATAAAAGCTAATATACATGTTCCTTGACTTGAACTGAGGTCATGTTTCAGCAAAACCATCCTAAGCTGAAAATGCCACAGATCAAATCACCTCGTTACATTGAAAATACCAAACACTGCAGCTTGGCTGCATAGCACATTGGGGAGGACAGGGACTCAACTGACTCATGTGGTACCTGACGGGAGCCGTGGCTCAGTGTCACTACACAGCGTCTTATAACGGGGTCATACTGCATTAGTCAACCCTGAAAAAGATCAAAATTCACGCTTGGAAGTATGGCTTCCACTGGATTTATATCACATTTGCAGAATTGTAAAGTCAAAAAATCTTAAGTCAAACCATCACAAAGTCATGTTTATTGTCTCTCTGAAAGATAGAGGATAGCATCTCAGGGCACATTAAAATAGATAAACTAGGTAGAACTTAAAGCAAAAGTTCTTAGGGAGAAATTTACAGTAGACAAAATATTCCCTATGTATCCATGGGTGATAGATTCCACGGTGCCCACAGATGCCAAAATCTTTTAATTTTGAGTGCTCAGGTCTCTCCTGTCTACTTCTTATTTTTGTTTGTGTGTTTGTTTTTGAGACAGAGTCCAGCCAGTCTAGTCCTTGACTCATTATGTAGCCCAGGCTGGCCTCAAACTCACGGCAGTCCTCAAGTCTCTTCTACAAATCGGTATAGTACTGTATTTTGCATTTAAACTAAGCATATCCCCCCACACACTTCAAATCAACTCTAACATACTCATAATACTCAACAAAAATTAAGTGCTGTGTAACTAGTTGTTACAACATAATGTTAGGGACTACTGACAGTGGAAAATATTGATACCTGTTTAGTTCAAATGCAGTTTGTTTTTAGGTATTTCTCACCCTCAGCAGGCTGCATCTGCAAACATGGACCTGATGGGTAAGGACATCTGCCTGCACTATTTGGGGGGATCATATTATAAGAAAATAAGTGAAATTTAAGAGAAAAAATGCATTAGAATATTTTTCACATGTCCTTATTTTTTCTTACTCTACACTTGACATTGTTTGAAATCTATCTGCAGGATAATGGAAATTTGAAACAAAAATGTCAGGCAGTGTGGTTGTAATCTTTGTCATGACTATTACCGTAGATATCTGCGGGTACATAAAATATAAAGTGTGTGGTTGAAATGTAAACATATACATGGAAAACCACTAGAGATACAGGGAAACATAGCATGAGTATTACGCGTCTCTGTGATGCTTACAGATCACAAGGATCAATGGGATGTTCTCAGCAGGACTGAATAAAACTGAACAGAGAACTTTAAGAAAATAATATCATCTCAGGAAGACAAGATCTCAGCAGATGTTAACAAAATACCAATCTCCAGTGTATGAGAGTTTGTCAAGATCTTTCGGAAGTTTAATTAGTGCCTTTCAAAATTGGCTGTTTTTCTTTTTGGTCAAGAGACAGTGAAATGTGCTGCTTTCATGTCAGGCTGATTTTAGCATGAGTTCTGACTGAGTGAGCTTCAGCAAGTTGCCGTGTGTGTGTGTGTGTGTGTGTGTGTGTGTGTGTGTGTGTGTTTTATGTGTGATTCTGGAAATCAAGCCCACAGATTTTACACAGACACATGAGATACATCCCCAGCCCATATATGTATGTATATATATATATATATATATATATATATATATATATATATATATGGAGACAGGATCTTGTTAGATTGCTACATTGCTCAGACTAGAGTTGAATTTGTGATTCTTCTGCCTCGGTCTCCCACAGGACTGGGATTATATGCCTGTGTCATGGGGTCCAGCTCCTTTATCTCTCTGAACATTGGCATATTCACCTATATATGAAGGATAGCAATATTATTCTGTAGATTCTACATCTGAGATAGACGTGTGCGTGTGTGTGTGTGTGTGTGTGTGTGTGTGTGTGTGTGTGTGTGTGTGTTAGTAATGCCTAAGCAGAGTGCTTAGAACCTAGGAAACAGTAAATATATCGTCATCTCAAGAGAGCTAGGTATTGAGTTTATCAGGCATTTACAAAGACTTGGAAAGCTATTTCATCCATATGGGTTGGTGTATACTTAGACAGGGCCTCAGAATATTAAGATAAGATTTTGCACCTCATGTTGGGAATATTTTGTGGGGGTGGTCCTGGGGATTGAGCCTAGGACCTTTGTTATGAACTGCATTTACAGCCAGTTTTTTAATTATGATTTCAAAACAGAGTGTCACCAAGTTGCTGAATTGTCCAGGTTAGACTTGAACCTGTGATCCTCCTGTCTCAGCCAAAATTGCAGAGGTGTATTTTTAAATTCAGTTTTCAAAATATATAGTATTGTTTTCAGGAGAAACCAAGTAATTAGTGGCTGGAGTAAAAATTTATCCATAAAATAAACTTATGGAAATGGAAGAAAACAATTTAGTCTTTTATAATAATAAATATAAGCTCCAGTTTAAATCCAAGTTTTTGCTGTTTGGATTAGCTGCAACATTGGGGTGGGAAGGATGTCTTTCTATTACGTCTGTTAAAAAGAATAGAAAATTAATCCCGGATCTAACAAGGCAGGAGTTCAATAAACATAGCAGATATTATCAGCCGTTGTCCGTATGTCCATCCTATTCAAATTTAAGTGGCAGATGAGGGTTTATTGTGTTTGTTATGTGTAGTTTATTCTGTTTCAACTTTCATGCAAGAAAAAGAGAAATATAATTGTTTATCACAATAATTCGCTTTATTTGTGAGGTTTTGCACACCCAAGTCAACTATGCATTATACTTTAACTGTTCATATGTTTATATTATATCTACAGTTCCATATACAATATTACTTGATATTGTTCTGTGTCTACTTGATAATTTCAAAAATTACATTAAGCTATGTTCTGATATGATGAAACTCATTTTTCAAGCTATGTACCACTTCCCCATATACATTCACATAATTTTTGACTTATTATAAAAAATCTAAGCAAATCACTTATTCAAAAAATTCCAACTTTGCAAATGTTGAGAGGAATTTATAGTGATCACCTATATTTCCACCACCTAAATTCTGAAATTACCACTTTATTATATTTGCTTTTTCTTGTGTATCACTTCCATATACTTTACTATAAATATGTGAGCCTGTTATCATAACTCACGTTCAATATTTACTTACAGCTTGTTCATTGGATGCAAAGTTCACACACAATGAAATGCACAAATCTTAATTGTACATTTGCTGAGTCTTGGAAAATGCTTTTACCTGGACTAGTGGGGCCAGTAACACTAACAAAGATGTCAGGCCCTAATCCCTGGCAACTCTGGCTGTTACATGGCAAGAATTTTATGGACATGATTGATTAAATTTGAAATTCTGAGATGGAGATTTCTCAAAAGACTGAAAATAAATATTCTGTTCGATCCAGCAATATCTTTTCTGGGTATCTTTCCAGAAGATTTAAAAGCAATGTAGAACACAGATTGCTGTGGTTTAGATCTGAAGTGTCGCTCAAAAGCCCAGTGTATGGAAACTATGTGCTGTTGCGGGGTAGGGCCTGGCTGGAAGGGGCAGATGCTTGGGGTTTTGATCTGGAGGTATTGCATTAACTTGTTGATATTGGGGGTTGTCCAGGGAGAGGTTTTATGTCTGTGTTATTGATTTGTGGTCTAGGAAGGGAGGGAGGGACGCCTACCTTGGGGCTTGCTCTGGAGGGACTGTGTCAGTTTTTTAGATTGGGAGGCAGTCAGGGCAGAGCTTTCAGGTGTGTGTTATTAACTTGTGGGCCAGGAGCTGAAAGAGGGGCACCACCATGGGAGTGGGGGGTCCAAATGGAAACTTAACCTAAGTATGGGCAGAAAGGAGAAATATTGTTCCAGTTCATTCCTGGGAAATCTCTAGCCTTGACTTCATCTGCAGACGTTGGCTTGCTCCTGCCCTCCTTGGGTCTCTCTACAATGCTGTCAGCAGTCCTCCAGCCTCTGCCATGTGCTGTCACGTGCTGGTTGCCGCTGAATGGACTAAGACCTTCTGAAACTGTGAGCTAAATAAATCTTTCCTCCTTTAAATTATGGGTGTTGGATATTCTGTCCCAACAATAAGTGCATAACTAAGAGAGTGTCTTATGATGAATACGTGGATTTCACTTTAATAAAACCTAGCTTATTATTTTTTGAAGTTTAAGGTTGTTACATTGTCGTCTAAAAAACTTCTGCATATTCCCATGCTATGAAGATATTTTCCCTTAAAGTCCATAGCTTTAGTTTTGAGAGGTAAAACGATGTTTACTGTTCATTCGTGGCACGTGTGTGTGTGTGTGTGTGTGTGTGTGTACAATGAAAAGTATAGGTTAAGTTGCATGCGTTTTCCATATAGTGTCTAGTTATTCCATCAGCATTTGCTGAAAAGATTTTTCTTCATCATTGGAGTTTTCTGGCACTTGTGTGAAATAATCAAATGTATATTAAAAAGTGTGCGTATACATGCGTTGATCCCGTACAGGTCTATTTCTGGGCTCTCTGTTCTATTCTCTTGCCCTTCATATGGACTATTATGAGGGCGACACTCTTTTCATTCCTCCCTATAGCTTTCTGGTAAGTCTCAAAATTCGGTAATGCAACTCTTTTAAGTTTTTTTTGTTCACTTCAAAGATAAACTTAGATATTCTTAATCTCTTTTATTGACCTACACTCATTAGAAAGGATTAAATATATAAATGCATCAACTTCCCAGATTTAAAACAATATTAGGTGGACTTTTATTAGGTCTGCTTTAAATCACAAGATGAGTTTAAACAAACAGCATTGAATTCTGCAAGTCACTGTATAGATGCAAACTTCTATTTTATTATCTCGTAATTCCTCTCCCCATGCTTTGTCATGCTTGGTCTAACTCTTTTCATTGTGCAACTTTGTGCATTGTTTGTAGAACAGAGGTTTTGTCAGTCTTCAGCAAAGCAGGATATCAGCCATGGAATTTTGTAGAAGCTCTCATCCAATTGCTAGGGATATACCTGTTCCTTTGTGGAGAGAAACGTTAACCATAAGGGTGTGTTGGATTATGCCAATTACTTTTTCTGAAAAAGAAGGTTTGAACAAATTCAAAATTTAAATGCACCTTGCAGATCTGATGTTTATCTTACCTCTTACTAAATACTTTATAATTGGTTAGCCAACACCATGTGATTCCAAACTTTTGTAATAAAAATATCAAATAATAGGACGGAATTAAGAAGCATCTAAGTATAGTATATTTAGTATTTCATTTAATCCTCACAAAATGTGTCAGATTAATTATTTCTGCTTTCACATTTTACCTCTTGAGGGATGGAGACTTACAGAGATTACCAAATGCCCAAAATGACACTACCCGTGTGGGAACTGTGTTTTAATCATTAGTCTGTACTATTTTGTTTTATTTAAGACACAAAGATCATTTCCAAGATAATCTTCTTGATCCAACTGGATTAGCATATATTACCTGATATTTTCTGACAAACTGTGAGTTTATTCTAACAGATGGTTAATCCTACCAATTGTATTGAATTATTTTTTTTCCCTCTTGGAAGAAATTTACTCCCCTTGTTTAAGGGTGTGAGCAAGATCCAGTGATCCAGTGTCCTCCTGTCATCCTGATCTATTCTCTAAGTCTAATGGGGACTACTACCCACTAATCTTGCTGCAATTCTCAAATTCTTTTGGTTGAAAGTTGGAGGAGCCCATGGAGCCCACTCCATTCCTAGGAATGGCATCTAGAGACACCGGCAACGGCTTCATCTGCAAAGCAGTTGTGGCCGGAACTTGCAGAGGCAAAGCCCTGGGAGTCTCCTGTTTGTTTCCGGAATGTCCAAACCCCACCCTCTGGTGGTGACGCTGTTGCGGTCACTAGATACTTTATTGCTATTTGCTTGGAATATCTTGTGTAGCTTTTGATCCTACTCATGGGGGCTATATACTTGTTCATATTTCTGTGCTTATTCCTCAATCTCAAAAGCCCCCCAGGATTCTCAGCCTTCACCTGACATCACCTTTCATGACTCTGAATCTTTGTTTTCCCCTATCACAATAACTGATCTGGGTACATTTCCTTCTTTGCCGTACAATAGAGCCTACGTAGAGGGAGTTGGACGGGTCTGGGTAGGTGGACGTCAATCACTTCCCTTTTACAACAAGACTACACAGAGCGGGCCCTCTTTGGCACCTCATGACTCAGCAGGCAAAAGATGCCATTAAGAAACAACAGAATGGTTATCATGGTAGAATGCCCATCTGCAAACATTGTCTTTTAAGAAAACATGCCTTGATGAATGTTTAACACATAGCTTTCCTTTAAGATTAAAAACATACTATGTTTTTCCTAACACCTTGACCTCATTGTGACTTGTTAAGATTGATTTATATAACTACAATTACTGCCAGTCTGGGCACTGCCTGACCACAATGCCTGTGCCAGACTTGATATGATAAGCTCGCTGTATGATTTCTTAGAAATAAGTTTAATGGTATGGGTAGTTGGTCTCTGCAGTAAATGGGAATGGGATGTGAAATGCATATCAAGGTGATTATTAGAAATAGCTTCATGTATTCTGCTGAATATTTAAATATCCTCTGCTGTAACCCCCTGCAGACAAGGAAACTGAAAATTGCACATGAAAGGTGTATAAATAAACACACCAACAGCTCATCAGTGGCCATCTAATTCACTGCTATCAGTGGTCCAGAGTGACCCTCCTTCAGGTACCTTGACTCTCCCTGGGGCTGGACCATGGCAGAAAGTACCCTCTTAAACAATCTCCGCAGAAACTGTGGGTTTTGTTCAAGGTAAAAACCATACTTGTGTAGAAATGCATCAATAACTTGTTGAAATTTATGAAGGAAAAAATGTGAAGTCAGTGAAATGTATGCAATAGTTTAAAGAAAGGAAGGCAGAGTATCTCAGACACATTATCTATAGAAAGAACCCATTTTTAGAGGTTCTGTATTGTCTCAGCTGCTGTATTTCAAACAGTCACTGGCCTTCTTTGAACCGTTAGGCAGTTAGACTTTAACAGACCTGAGAGACAAAAGAGAGAGCCCACAATGGCACGCTTAAATAAAAGAACAAAGACCCCAAGATATAATACATTTATCATCATTTATTAGGTGTCAGACCCAGATACACAGGACCTCTAATTTCACAAGGCATATAGCACTCTGGGTTGCCATAGCATGCAAACCAATGATACCAAAGTTACCAGCCACTTAGTGGTGATTTATTGTTGTTGTTAAAATTCTTGCTGCCTGCTCAAATGAAAGGAAACCACTAACTGTGGCAAACAGGGGAAAGGTTTATTCAAAGGTAGCTTATAGGAAGATAGCAGAGTTAGCGGATCATATCACCACTTCACCTACCACAAATGAGCAAGTGTATTTATTTCTACAGTATAGAAGTAATGGTTCACTTTCAAAGCAGTTTTTTAACTTACAAGTTAGTCAAGTCATGGTTAGCTGCCAAATAAGGATGGAAGTTGCACTAGCAGTCTGACCTACTTCTCCACCTCAGCTCACAGCCAGCTGCCAGCTGGTATCTGTACAAATCCGCATCTGGCATCTCCCTTCTTTTTGCTGCCCCACCTCCCAGTGGCCCAAATCCTGCTTTCCAGGGAAGGAAGGGGTTGGAGCACCTTCTCTCTCCTCAGAAATCATAACCTTCAATTTAAAGTGCTGTCGTGTTGGTATCCCCAGTGAAAAGGAACATTCTAAGTCTGCTTGCCTTGGACAAGAGCCTTGTTTAAATTAAAAACTTGGGGGAATGCTAACCACCAGATGGGACAGAAAGTTACCTTGAAATTTCAGAGTAACTACTAAGCAAAATGTCCCTAAGTACCACGATCTCCTTAGCTCCTTGCACTCCAGAAGTAACTATTAGGTACATGAAAATTTATCCAAGCTCCCATTGGGGTGGATGTCTTCGCGGCACTGCCTGCGTTCTCACGTGAAGGTGTAATTCTTTCTACATTCACTATACATACAATTCTGCCAAAACTTCCTGTGACTATTTGTGCACCTTGACAGCCTTCTTTCACCAAGGGCACAAGAGCTCAGGACAACCGGCAGCCAGCTCCTCGCTGGGTCAGCACCCAGCTGCCCAGTGTCAGAAACACCTGTTACTTCCACGAATGTAGCTAAAGCTCACAGACTTCTCTGTAATAGAGCTTTTTAGCGTGTGGTCCAAGGTCCATCGGAATCTTCCAGTTTCACTATTCAAAGGGAAGATTCCAGAAGCCCTCCCAAGATCCTGTATTGAGGGTCTCTGAGGACTGATTCCATTGCTTATTTGTGACACCCACTGCTGTAAAAGTGTTAGTTCATTCTATACCAGAATGAAATGGTGCCACTTAGCTGCTACTTCTAGGCATGAGGTTAATTAAAGGTTTCCATCCCACCCTTATTTTTGTCGGCCTCATTCAAATGTATGACTCGTGGATTGGGGTGCAATGTCCCAGACCAGAATGGTTTGTACCACTTGCCAAACAGAATGCAAGGCTCTCATCTGTCCTCTTACTGCCATACAAACACCCCTGTGTTCCTTTTACAACCGTGAGTGCAGATCACATTTCATTTTCTGCAGAGTAAAGCCCAATCTGAGTCTTGTTGGATTGCTTGGAGTAAAATGACTTTGTTGACGAGTCTTCAATGAAGATCGTGAGATGGATAATCATAAAAATGCCTTCTTTGCATCTGAATGGCAATCTTTATAATTTGAAAGAAAGTTTGTGGGCATTAGACATTTAGTAGTGACTTAAAGTGAGGATAGGAGTCTTACTGAGCAATGCCCCATGTAGCAAATCTTTACGTTGCTCATGTAACCCCCCCCCCCCCCACACACACACTCACTCACACAGAGACATGCACACACATAACTGGCTAGAAAGGACTCTAGTCTGCTTTGATTTAATCATGTAATAAACACTAGCTTAACCTTCCCCCATTATTCAAATCTGTGTATTTCTTTCAATATTCATGGCCATCATCTGTTCAAACTACCAGTTTCTTTGCATAATTTACACTCAGTCCTTTTTGGCATGTTGTGAACTACAGTCAGACTGATTTCCTCAAAGAAAACCTGTTAAAATTCATTTCTGATTCTCATTGTTATTAGGATCAAGGCTAAAATTCTAACTTGATCTGTAAATCCTTGCTTAGCCTGGCCATTCCAGGTCCTCTGTTTTCTTTCCTCCCCACCCTTTTTCATTTCTCTGCCTCCTTCTAGTTTTCATTAAGGTCTTTACCTGAAAATCAGCTGAGAGGAAATCAAACTTTCTTTTGCTGTCTACTAACAAGAAGATAAATTGTTCCTTTTCAGGGCCCTACTTGCAGTTTGTATTTAAATATTTATTTGTGTGGTATGTTTCTTTTATTAATTGCTATCTTTTGGGCTATAATATAAATCAGCATCATTTAAAAAATAAATATCCTAGGACTTAGTCAGTGCAGAGTCTCAATGTGTACTGGTTAAATCATTAAATGAATCTTCACCCCAAATAAAAATATCTTGTTTTTCTCCCAAAGTTCACTTTCTATCACTTTCTTCAAAAGAAGTAAGTTGTGTCATGTGTATTAAGTAAATTTCGACTATCTGGAATCTTTAGATACATTTCTATCACTTAAAATGTGTCTGTTATATCTTCTTGAAAGGCTAAGAACTGAATTCATATATTTTTACTCCCTAATGCTAACCTTGTCCCTTTTTTCCTTTCTCTCTTGAATAGGAAAGTCCAGGAATTTCTAATTCAAGGGTTTGGTACCCTTGCTTTTTGTTTTTTTAAACATTCAGAACACTTAATAGACTACTAAATGTTTTCGCGCTCACACTTTTTTCTTTCTCTTTTTGTAGCCGGTGCTCTTCTGGTCCCCGTACCTAATAGAAGTCCTCACTGCAGGCTAATATTGAATAAATATTTTATTTATTGCCTCTTGCAATCATGGGCACCTCTCTGACTGCAGTGGTGCTCTACACATGGCCAGAATACCAACCCAGAGAAGAGCTCCCAGGTAAAGCAGATCTGTGGCCACCAGCGACAATGCACAATGTTTCATCCTCTTCCTGCCTCTGGACATACAGAATACAGAGGCAAAGGAAATCTGTTGTATGGCCCTTGGCATATCTGTTAGCAAAGGCCACAAACAGCCTGGCCTGGGGAATTTCTGTGGCATGAAACACACTTGAAACTTGACAATAGCTCTTACAAGTAGATATTTCTGCTCAGACTCGGCCTGTGGAATCCAGGATAAATCATGGGGAAGGATGGGGAAAACCTGGATCTCACACAGACCTAGTAGATCTACAAGTTTGCTGATCAGCTAAACTCAATGAAATGCACCATTTTTATCTGTCAGTGAAGTTGAGATTTTGTTGATGTGAATTCTCTTTTTCCAATTTTCTATTCTTTTCCTTGTCAACAAAAAATTGCAGTGGATGAAATTAAACAGGTGAGGCTAACTTTAGAGAGTATGATTTCAACAGAGGTTAAAAGTATCACAATACGGAGGAGAATGGAAAAAGGAAAAAATGGAAAAAGGTGGGGAGTTGGGTGGTGTGATGAGGCCATCTGTGTTGGCTAATTGGCTTTGCATGGGCTAGGCTTCTGACCTCCCTGAGATCCAGGGTCTCTATCTTTTCTGGTGATTACATTTCAAAGGAATGACACCCAGGTCTTTGACAAAGCGTTCCTAGGTTGTAAAACTGGTGGAGACCAAGAAAAGATTGACATCTCAGAGGGACAAAGAAGTAATTTACAAATGCAAGCTTTCTGAAGTAAAAGCTCTAAAAAAGAGAAAGTGTGGGCCTACAGTCAGGAAGAAACCTGTTTTAAGATTTAGTCAAGCTGAGAAGGATATTAAAAGACCATCTAGGTCTTCCCATCCGCTCATCAATCTTTTCTTCCTTTTTAATCTTAATAACATTTGTTATGTCAGTGTTAGACTTATTTAAGTTTTGGAAAGATAAAATCATAATTTTTATGCAGATATAAAAAGAACACATTTAAAATTTTTATTCTGTTATTTAAATGAAGAAATCAGGTAAATATTATAACTGGATCAAAGGAAAATAAAAATATCACACTTTTAGAGGGTAGTGATACTGGAAGGATGATACAAATGGGGGCAACACTGGCTTTTTCCATGGTAGGAGTGGCAGATTGGTTGGGCATCTGTGGGAAGTTTTTACACTCCTATACCCAGGAATTATTTCACATTGTTATTCAGCTCCCATAGAATCTGGGTTGGGCAGCCCCATCTGGTTTGCCCTAAAGAGTGCGCAGTTCTCTACCAAAACACAAGGACTGTAGCACGATTATGATGGCTGATACTGGTGAGACCTAGAGACTAGAGTCCTGAGATCACTGTGGAATGAGTCAAAGTATCTTGCAGCGTTCATAAAGAAGACCCAAAGACCCGAGGTGCAATATAAGCTCTCATTTAGTGAAATATGGATAGCCATGCAAAAATGTGATTAACAACAAGGGAAGAGTTAATGCTAATAGATTGAAGGAAACCCCATTAAGGCCTGTTTGCCCAGATTCTTCTTGGCCTCTCTGTGCATCATTCCTTTCTCCTGGATGTGGGACAGAATCCCTTCTGAAAGGAAGATCTTAAGATTTACTGTTAGATAAGGTAGCTCAGAGAGCTTCTTTATGGCTGAGGATAGAAAGGCAGTGAAAGACTGTGATAGAATTTTTAGGCTTCATGGTTTATTTTAGGGAAAATGGGTTCTAATTTTCACTACATGTCTTAGAAAGAAAAGAAAAGTTAGCTTTTGTGATTCACTTTTGCAAGAAAAGGGGAAGCTGGAAACTAGAGGATAACAGGCCTAAGAGAAACCTTATTTCTGAGACTGCTTCTGAGGTGTTCTTTTAAGGTATTTTCTGAGCTCCCATAATGCACTAGTACTGTCACCTTGAAATTCTCAATTAATATTTTTAATGAGACATCCTATGTATTTTCACTTTGCACTCTGCCCTGAAAATGTTGCACCTGATCCTGTGACCAGGAATTGTATTTTTAGTACTGTTAAAATGGTGTAAGATTACTGAAATGAATTCTGTGAAGTTTTTCTGGGAAGGAAAAGTAACAGAGATGGTCGGGTATACCTGAGCTCAGTTTGGCACAGTAAAGTTCACAAGTCCAACAAGAGTCTTATGGTGGGAGAAACAGTGTGAATAAAGAAAAAGGATCACAAAAATCACCTGTTATCCTTGGAAATGCTAGGTCCTGTATGTAACTTCTGCATACATCAAGAAATTCTGTGTTGTAGCTCAGGGTGGGCCAGGTGCCAAAGGACTCTGAACTTGTCTAAGTGAGTAGCTCAGAACTTGCTCTTCTGGCAGTGGGGTATCCGTGGTCTGCACTGGAGAAGTTTAGTGACAGGCTCAAATATTGTAAGGCCACTCAAATTGGATGAATTGGGATTTTGAAGGTAATATTTTAGCTCAAGCTTGACAGATGAATACATATGCAAATTCTGTTCAGTCTTGTCATTTTTATGCAAAATGAGCACAACTGGTCTTCAAGGTTACTCTCTGGGGAAAATGCTAATATGGACCACCAACGGATGACCCTTTAAAGTTTTTTGAGAGCTGTGTTTAGACTTTGAATTATAGAAATTTACCCAAGAACCAGACAGAAAAATCTAGAAGTGAGCAGACTGAATTCAGACCTGAAGTTCAAAGCTGTGCCGTGAATAAGCCAGAGTCATCCTTGACCAGCGTGCAAATCTAGAAGGGAGAAAGAACAATCAGGTGTGACAAGATATTTTATTGAGCTATTAACTTGTGTCACTCCTTCCTTTATTTTCTCCTCTCTGCTGATTTCTTTCAAAGCAGGTAACCAGGTATTAAAGGATAATTTTCCAACAAAGATAAAATTATGACTTTCATACAGATATAAAATGAACTCCCACCAAAGGTTTTTACTTAACTCATTAATGAGGGAACTAGTAAGGTTTTACACCTGTTTTGAAGGGGAACTCAAGGTACAATACTTTTATAGATTACGGATGCTGACCTAGGTTTACAAGGAGGTACACACTAAGTTTTTCTACAATGAAGAAGAAAATCAATTTTCTTTAGCTCTGGGTAGTATTTCCATGTATATAGACAGGAAACATTTGCATCATTATTACTTTTCTACAAGTTAATATCTATCTTTACAGAGTTATAAAATAGCCAGAACAAAGATACATACCTCTACAGCATAACATTATTTCTGGTGGGGTTCCAGCATTGCATCAGAAGGTTATCTAGTTATTTCTTGCATGCTTCAAAGTCTTAAATTTTTCTTTACAGAGACCCTGTGTTTCATAGCCCCAAAGTCAATAGCCATTTGTTATGTTTTCTTTTTTTCTTCTATGTAGAAGTGGTCAGACTTACTTGCAGTCCAGAAGTAGGGGTAGGCAAGAAGGAATTCTATGGGGAAACAAAGAAAACAGGAACTCTTTGTAACTCATTGCCAGAGCCCTCTGTAGGTTTCAAGGCCTATAAAGAGATGTCTTCCCCAGGAGTAAGTCCCTGTACCTGACAGCTTTAGGAAGACAGGTTAGTAGGTGACTCAGCCGTAACCTCCAGAGGCCAATGGCCAGGATAACGATGAAATTTAATATTAGAACCAGGACATGTTTGAAAATAAAAGAAGACATTGTGTCAGGACAATAGAACAAACTAGGACAACGAGGACGTAGAGTTTGAGCATTTTAAAAGATCCCAAGACAGTTGCATGAACCTGAAATAGAAGATCATAACTAAGCTATTATGGGGAATGCGGGAGTTAACACCACACAACCTTTAATTCCTGAAAAGGAGTTTTATTATGTTGCCAGGGGGCACTGATTTTAGGAGGCCGTTACCAGGCTTAACTGCTTTAAAAATAGTTTCAAAGGGATGTTTTTGGCTATGTAATGACAGTTTGAATATTTAAGAGAAATGACTTAAATTGAATATGAGTGTAATAATAATAGAAGAGGGACACTTTGATGTTTGAAGTAAGAATAAAGATTTTTAAATAGTTGAAGTGTTTGAGTCATTTCAGTTGAAAGATTATCTAGGATGTTGCGATCCTGTAATCCCAGTCCTCTGGGAGGCCAAGGCAGGAATATTCAAAGTTCTAGTCCAGGCTTGCCAGTTTAGCACCTTGTTGAGACCCTACTCAGAGTCAAAACCATTAAATTGACTAGACATGGAGTATAGTTGAAGACCCTGGGATCTCCCACCAGCATGGCAAAAACAAAAACAAAAACCAGTGGCTTTCTATGATCCCATTGGCAACTGTTATCACTGAGAAAGTTCTTACATAAATTCAAAGCCCAAAAGGACCATCATATATTGGGTTAAGTCCTATAGTATCACCATAGGGGCTGTGTCTTTGGTGCCACTCTTCTAGATATTTCTTTCTAAGTCACTTAGAGGGCAGTTCATATTCTCTGCACCTCAGAATATCAGGGATCCAAATAACTGTCTGGTGTTTACCTTTTATCCTCCTACTGCCTGCCACCCTCTAGACTCTGGGAAAGTCTTGAAAACTGGGGCTATTCAAAATGAATCAGTCATGAGTAGACCCCTTTATTAGTTTGGTTTCTTTCAAAAGGCAGAACTTACAGAAATCACAACAAAAAGGATCTATTTGGAAGGCTTACAAATCTGAGGCTAGGGATAGTCCAAGATGGCTGCCTGCACATACAAGAGCTGGAGTGTCTGATGGCTGCTCAGCCGTGAAGCAGAATACCTATGCGGGACTGCAGGACAACTGGTAAGAGTCTGCTGCAGATTTCGGTTATTCAAAGAACAATGGTGAAGACCTGAGACTGAAGATCTGCAACTGAAAATCAGTGATAGGCAGACAGGAACAAGTCAAGACTGGAGCAAATCTATGATGATTTGTGGCATGTAGCAAGTTGGTGTCTGTAGACAATTGCAAAGGTGAGAGCTTTTCCAGAGGAAGAAACTGTAACATTCTTTCTTCTTCCTTCCTTTTAATACAGTTCGAGTTCCAGTTGGGCCTCCCACACCTGGGTATTTGCTCTTCCCTCATTCACTGGCCCATAGAGCACTCAGACTCTAATCCAGGCTGGTTCTCCATTCCCATTCTAGGCGTGGTTCCCAGTATGGTTCCTGATCGCCTCAAGTTGATATAATCTCTCCAAGAGTCACAACCCCTATTGCTAGCTATTGCATGTTCCTATACTCTCCCTTGATTATGTTATGAGAACCACTAAGGAAAACAAAACTCCCTCTACTGATTTAAACTAGAGCTAACTTCAACATTAGCTTTGAGAAAATGTAGCAATTCCTGTCTACCTGGATTGTGAACTGATATGGTACCTGTTATTAAGTGAAGATGTAGTGGAGCATCCTTAGCTGTAGGAGAACAAGCCCAGGCTTTGGACAGTTTGTGTCTTGTGGAATTTCTAGATAGATTGGTGAACTCAGTGGAAATGCCCTCAAAATAAAAGTCTTTATTGTAAACCATTAATGCATAGATTTAGAAATGAAAACTCAACAGCATTAAAAAGTATTAAAATGTCAAACAACCATAATAAACTAGGTAGAGTGACATATGTAGCGTTATTAATAATAAAAACCAAGAATGAATGACTATTCTTCTTATAAACAAGCAGTGAATGGACTAAAGAATATTTTGAGGGATCTACATGTCTATTTTATAATCATCTCAGCAGCTTCTCCTGGTGAGAAGGAACACAGGGTCATTGCCATGTGGTCCGTTGCTTGTACTTACACCTAAGAAGAATGTTAAACTAAATCAAAGACGAGTGAAAAATAAGGTGTTGTTTTCCTTTTGGAAGAATAGACTTCCTGAATTCTGCTTATGAAATCCTTCTGGGGAGGGGTCTGTGGATCTGTGATTAAGAGCCCTTAAGATTGCAGGTCTCTGTCACCCCTCCCCACTCTGAATGACTGCTACCTAGCATCTGTGACCTGACAGTCCTATACCAACTTCAGCAGGCAGAAGATGCGGATATCCTGTTTTCAAATCCATGCCCGCCTGTGGTTAAATCTGGCCTGCACGTACATTTGGAGGCATTGTGGAAAGGTTTCCCTGGCACCTGCAGCTCTGCCATCTTTCTTTCCCACTCTCTCATCCCTTCTTCTCAGTGCCCTCCTGGGATATCAAAGCCTGTATTCACTTTGCTCACATGACGTGGAGTCTTGGAATATGCTATTTTAACATTTCTGCTGATATCAAACTGCTTCCATTTCATCTTTAAATCAGTTTAGTGGTTGCAAAATCCATGGCAGTATTGGTATTCAATAAAGAAAACATTGAGGCAGTCGGAGGCTGATGAAGCACTGATGCCCAGGAGACCCTAAAGCAAAGGCAGCCGGAATAAGTTAGAGGTGGTAACAGCAACACTGTAGTTCTGCTGCAAATGGTCTTTTCCAGAGAACTGCAGCTACATCTTTTTGAGGTTAGATACGGGTTCCCTTGGCATATATGTTCTATGCAGCTTGGTTTTCCACAGACTTCTGTGTCTTGTAGTCTAAACATGAAGAGAATTTATATCTACATTTCTTATTTTACCTGTGACCTTCTTGCAGTATGCTCTTTTTTCTCAACCAAATTATTAGTAGAGACTCCTTTCACTTTCAAAATCATCTTAGTAGGGAAGAGAAATCGCAGGGTCATTGGGTAGATGTTGTTGGTGCCATCCAGATCCCTCCGTGTGAGTGAGTGAAGTGTTTCTTTCCCAGCTTCTGAGGGTGATAGTTGCTGATGATTTTGGTTGATGTCTTGCTCAGAAATTGCTTGTCAGTGAAGAGAATCAGTTTGCATGTGTGTATGTCCCCTCTCCTGTGTAGCTGGCCAGTGTGAGGATGTAGGGAGGCTGACAGGCCTAAGGTTCCAAATTCATTAATGCAAGTGGGTCAACTCTTCTGGGGCATCCCATCTCCAAAGCAGTTTAGGGTTCTGCTGAGGTCTTTGTTGCCGTTCAATTTCCGCCTGTGCTCAGTTCTGCTTCCAGTAGGACCTTCACAAGGACTTCCTGCAATAAAGTCTCCTTTGCTAACATGATTAAGGTTGTCATCCCCTCTCTCTGGTTTTGATCTCGGATTTCCACTTAGACATCAATACACACGGCCCCTTATCTTTTCTGATCATTACATTCATAATTCCTCTTCTTATTTCTTGGTTGTCCTTAGATAGGTGGGTGCCAACCTTCTCCTTCTCCGCCAGGTTCCCCTCCAATTTCATCTCCTCTTTGAGATATTTTCTTGTTTAATTCTGCAAATTGTCACTTTTCCACCCCACCTCTCCCTTTCCCTCTCTCCTTCACAGCCTCGGCACGGACTGAAAATGCCTAGTTCACTTATTCATGACTTTCTTATCAAATTCCTTCTTCTCTGTAATGTAAGTTCTTTCTGGAGTGAATTCTTGTTTGTCTTATTTACCCCTGAATTTTCAATACCTGGAACAGTATCTGGTGTTTAGTTGGCACTAGATTGAAGAAATGAGTGAAGAAATGAAGAAGAAAGGTAAAAACAAACCAAACCGAACGACAACAACAAAAAACAAATGTTGCACACAATATATGCATGTGCTTCTTTTCTATCTCTCCAAAAATGTTTTCAGTTGCTTGCTTAGTTTGCATTTTTTTTTTTTTTTTGCTTAAGTTTTTAAGGAATGTTTTCATCAACTCCTTTGGAATTTCTCATCTATCACTGCTTTAGCCTTTTACAACATCCATTTTTCAGAAATCTATTAGAGGGCACTGTCCACAAGGATAATTAGAAATAACAATAATAATGATTAGCACTTATTGACTGTCTACATTTGGTAGACACTTCATTAACTGCTTTACTAATGTTAGCATATTTAATCCTCACTGTAAGTCTTCGAGGTAGTTTTTATTCCCCTTTTATTGATGCTATAATGGAAATTGAGAGAACTTCCAGAACTTGTCAAAGATCACACAACTTCTAAGTGGTAGCAGAACCAGAACATGAAACCAGCTGCTCTGATAAAGAACATATTACTTAGTTTCTCTGGATATATAGAAAGTACACATCCTGTTTAAAACAGCCCTGGGCTGGAGGCGCAGTGGTTAAATTAAAACATTTGCAAGGCAAGCACAAGTTCCTGAGTTTGATTCCCCAGCACTGCATGAAGCTGGGTGTGGTGGTGCAGGCCTGTAATCCCAGCACTCAGGAGGCTCAGCAGGTAGATTGTCCTGAGCCAAGGGCAGCCTGGGATAGAGTGAGACCCTGTATCCTAAAGGACAAATAAATAAATAAATAAATAAATAAATAAATAAATATTAAAAAAACAAGGAAAGAGCCCTCAAATCTACTATTTTCCCACCCACTCATCTTAGACTAAATTTAGCCCCTCCAAGGCTTAGCTTCTTCATTACTAACTGAGGCTTATACTGAAATTGAGTGATGATGTACATAGACCTGTGGTAGGGACTCCAAAAGGCTCACTTTTCTGATATATGAGCCTCAAAAAATCAGAAAACCAGAACAAAGTTTCCTGGCTGGTATTCATCTTAGGACACTTGAAAGTTCAGTCCTGTTCATCAAAGATTCACGTATTGTATGAATTCCAACAAGATGCACCTTCAACCATATGTGGTGATATACACAGATTTGCCACACGTAGTTCAGATCAGAAGCTTTGGGGCCAGACTGACTTAGAAGAAAATTTGATCTTTGCTACTTCTTGCCTCTGCTGGATACCCCATGTCCACGCACTAGGGACTTAACAGTGAATTTCTTTCTTCTGACCTCCTGCATTTCCTATAAAATAGATGGATATAAGAAGCAAATTATGCCGAGTTAGTGCTTAGCATAGGAGCATACTTCTGGCAATCCGTCTGTTATTATTAAGAATGATAGTAATAATATTAATAGCTAGAAATCTTGTTTTATTAGTTGGATATACTACAGTAGATGATGTTTTAATTGGGCCACTTGTCATTGTGAACACATACCCATGACGTCCTCGGGGTAGAAGACAAGGTCAGTGTGAGCAGTGTGAAGACCTGCCCTATGGGCTCCCACTAACCTAATCCCAACCCTTACTGTGTAATTGTAGCTGAGAGCAACGTTGGCTCATTGGGTGGCTCATTAAATATGAGTACATATTGGATGCTGATATGGGCTAAGGGCTTGGTGACATTAAATTCCCCAAGTATCTTTTAAAATGAAAGGTTTAGAAAATTCACTGCTCAGGATTCTGATTTGAGTCCTGGAGGGGATCCCATGACATTGCATTTAAAGATAAATTAAAAAAGAAAACTACAGCGGGTTCCAAGGCTCAGTTAGATTTGGGAATCAGGGAATCAGGGAATCATGGTTTAACTCATCCACATTTGTGACACTTGAATGCCTTCCCCTTCCCTCTGCCGCAAGAGCCCTCACTATCTCTGCCATTCAGTGAGGCCAAACTCACTCCCTTCAGGGCAACCTCTCCCCTATCAGCTGCCTTTTCTGGTTATTTCAAATTGCTACTTACGTCAACTCATTGAGATCTTAGTGTAACAACTTATTTTAGTAGTAAATAAAAATACAGTCTTTGAATTTTGGAATGGTAGGATTGAAGATGACTGTTTTGATTCTCTCTCTTTCTCTCTTTCTCTCTCTTTTAAAAAGCTTACAGAATAAGCCTAACTACAAAAGATAGAATCCATACGTTCCTTCTCACACGCACACCTATCCTATTTCTTTGTCTTGGATTGGTAGAAAAACTGGGTTTTGAGAAACTGGAGCAAAATAGATTCTTATTCCAGTTGCCATTGGGTTAGGAAGAATGTCTCTTGCTATGTGGCTTTTTAAGACAGCATTTCTAGCACTGGAATTTGGATGGGCAAGTATGAAGAACAGTTTTCTGACTTTCTCCAGTCTGGGAGGAAAACAGTGCATGGGGAGTTAGAATGTTCTTTGCCATGTTTATCCTAAACTCAAAAGACCACGTGTCTTCCTTTTATCTGGGAAATGGCCTTGAAGATAGTTCTCCTCTGTGGGAAGAATTGTTGCTCGCATTCTCAGAAAGGCCAGGCAAGCAACTTGCTAGCATAATTGGCGAGGATATTGAATCTCTTTCCACTTAATATAATTAAATCTGATTATATGTAATTTCTCCTTTCTGCAGGAAACTTTTCTCAAAAGGTTAAATGACTGATTGCTGAGGGTGGAGATTTCAATTGCACATGTTGACCATATGTAGCAATCATAATTTGTTGAAGCCACTTATTCAAGCTGCTTTATTCAAATATACATGACTTTTCCCCCTTCAAAATGGTTTAACTTCTAGCCAAAGAACTATATCTTAGTTACTTTCTAGTTGCTGTGACTCAATATCCAACATGCAAAAATTAGGGGAGGAAAGATTTATTTTAGCTCAGTTTCAGAAGGTCTCAGTCTTTTTATGTACAGGCAGCTGAAAAACGGTGGAATCACATGGCAAGAATAGAGCTGGATCAGGGCCAAAGTGGGTGCTCTGGAGACAGTGATTCTTACAGCATGGCAGAACAGATAAGCCTGAGAGGAAGGGCCAACCAGCACAGGCCACTCCAGGTCAATCCCCAAGCACCTGCCCCTTCCAGCCAGCTCTACCTTCCAATACTACACAGTATCCGTGGGTACATGAGGCTTTTGGGGGGATACTCCAGATCCAACTAGAATCAACAATACCCCAAAGCAATGAATCCAAAAATATTTTTATATTAAAGTAATTTACATTCTTTCTGTTATTTTTATTAGCGTATCTTCTCAGGCCCCTAAATTCATCAGGGTTGTACTAAATGAAAGAAAATGATTCAAGTCACTGAAAAACTTTGGTGTTACATTTTAGTTAGGTAAAAGTAAGCAAAAAGAAGAAACTGGCAAAGTTACAATTAAGCTGTCAAGAAAACTTCCCTGGATTTTCTCCATCCTTTTCCCTGTCTGTCTCCTCACTTTGATCTTTCACTGAAAGATGTCTTTGCTTTCTCGAGACTCTGCAGAGGTGAAATAGTGTCGGAGATATTAGGCAGGTTTTTTTCCCCCCATCTCAGAGGACAATCCTGCACAGTCCATTCCCTGGTTGTCTCTCTCTGTCTGTTTTTTTTCTCTGATCTTCAGCCACACTGGTCTGTTCCTATGACGCATCAGTTTCCTTTCAAAAAGCCATTGCTGTATTCTCCCTGTAACATCCTCTTCCTCATGACTCATTCCTCCCGTTTGTTGTCTTGGCTGATTTCTCTGTGCTTAGCTGTTTCTCAGCTTCTTGAAGGACAAAGGAAAGAGGTTGGACGTTGCTTATTTCTGTCTTCCTTATTGCTGACAGACCTAGACTTCTCTGTAACTGCAAATGATTCTCTGAAAACGCCAAGAGGATAGAAAAAAAGTTAATATATAGATTTATTGGCCTATCACTTTCTATCTCCACCACTGAAAAATTAATTAACTTCACAATTAGTCAGAAAACAGTCAAAATAAATAATTGGGAAGAACAGTGGGTTACAAAATAGGACACTTCTGTAGGACAGTTCCAATCATTTTCTTCTCCATTACCTTTTGGCCACTGTCACCTATAATTTTACATTTTGAGGGGATTTCAAAGGGCATAATGTATTTTGATCATATCCATTCCTTTATTATTTCCCCCTTCACCGCCACCCCTTTATTCCTTTCCTAATAAGTCTCTCTTCTACTTTTCTCCTCTTTTCAGTATTCCACATGTTAGGGAAAATGTGATATTTGCTTTTCTGAGTTTTATTTTGCTCAACACAATGATTTCCAGATCCATCTAATTTTCTACAAATGACAATTTTTTCTTCTTATGGTAGAATAATAGTTCTTTGTGCATGTATGCTGTGTTTTCTTGATGTATTCATCTGTTGATGGGCACCTAGGCTCGTTACATATCTTGGCCATCATGTATTGTGCTGCAGGAAACATAGGTATGCAGGTACGTCAGTTCCATTGAGTTTATGCCAAGGAGTTGTATGGCTGGATCAAATGGGAAACCTATTTTTATATATTTTTTTTGAGAAATCTTTACGGATTTCTGTAGAGGTTGACTGGATCTTAGTGTATTTTTGTTTGTTTGTTTGTAGTTTTGATGGCAGCCATTCTCAATGGAGTGAGATAAAATCTCAGCATAGCTTTGTGTGGCTAACGATGTTGAATATCTTTTCACGTTCTTATTGGCCATTGGTACGTCTTCATTTGAGAACTGTCTGTTTAGTTTTTTGCACATTTATTGACTGAACTATTTGATTTCTTGCTATTAAAACTTCCATATATTCTAGATATTAATCATCTTTAAAGTGGCTGGGAAACATTTTCTTCCATTCTGTATGCTGTTTCTTCACACAGATGATATTTCTTTTGCTGTGCAGCAACTTTTTCATTTGATATAGTCCCATTTACTGATCCTTACTATGATTTCCTATGCAATTCAGAAAGTCTTTGCCTCTGCATGTGGCTTCTAATCTTTTCCCTTTGTTTTCTTTAAGCAGTTTAAAGATTCTGGTTACATACCTAGGTCTATGTGTCATTTTGAAGTGAGATTTCACCAAGGTTAGAGAAAGGCATCTATTTTCTTCTAAAATTAAATATCCAGGTTTTTTCTAGCACAACTTTTTAGAGAAACTTTTCTTCAAATATATTTTTGGCTCTTTCTTCGATGATTGGATAGCTGTAGTTGTGTGGATTTGTTTCTGTGTCTTATATTCTGTTCCACTTCTCTATGTGCCTGTTTTTGTGCCAGTATGATGCTGTTTTCGTTACTATGGCTTTGTAGTATAATTGGAAATTGGATATCAGGGTGCCTGCAGCCTTGTTCTTGTTGCTTAGATTACATTGGCTACTCTGGGCCTTTTACATTTCTATATGCATTTTAGATTTTTTTTCTTCTATTTCATGGACAACGTCCTTGGTAATTTTATGAAGACTGCATTGAATCTATGGGTTACTTTTGGTAATATGGCCATTTTGACAATATTAATTCTTCCAATTCATGAACATAAGAGATTTTTCCATTTTATAATGTCCCCAGTTTCTTTCTTCACTGCTCTGAAAATTTTTTCCCCATTTAATTGATATGTATAAGTGAAAAATTTAAGGTTTACAATGAAGTTGAGCATTGTGTGCATCTACATATCTTGTCAAGGTGACAAGGACTTTCCCACTTTCCTTTTGTCCCTCCCCCTACCCACCCCTCCCTCCCTCCCCACCGTACCCCCCTGGTTCACTTTGAAACTTGAGAACATCACACTTAGTGAAGTGAGTCAGAAGCAGAAGGTGAAACATCCAGTGGTCTCTCTGATTTGTGAAATCCAGATTACATCTCTTATGGATCTGAAACTGTTGTTATAGAAGCTCTTCATCGCCTTGAAGCTATGGTGACTGCTATTGTTTTTCTTATTTCTTTTTCAGGTAGGCCATTAGTGGGATACTCACAAGAAGCCCATTTTCTTCTTGTATACTGTAGTTCCATTTCAATTTCATTCTAAGTTTTTAAATATTTATTTCATGTCCTGTTACTTTGCTGAATTTGTTTATCAGCTCAACGTCTTTTGGTAGAAAGGTCTGGCTGGAGGCAGATTCACAAAGGCTTCTAACTCTGAAATGCTTCTATTACATGCCATGCCAAACCAGATGATAATCATCACACAGGCTCTTAGTTTTACTAGAAAACAAAACAAAAACCTCATGTAGGTGTTTATGGTATAGCACAGTTTTACAGAAGATTCGAGGGCCCTGTGACAATGAAGATTTTGTGTAGCAATGATGCAAATAAGTTCATACTGTTTGAAGGTTAGCCTCTTGGATTCAGATGCTGTCCTTTGGCTAACCTAACTCCAAGGAAGCCAACCGCAGCCCACTCCCTCCATTGTAGTAACTGCCACATACATTCTGGTTCACTTTCACTTTGCTTTCTCTGCCTTTCCTAAACACTTGTCATCCTATGTCAAGTAGTTCAGTTTTCAGTATTGACTGAGCCTCCTCTCCCTCTTACTTTCTTCTTGAACCAGTTTTTTTTTAAGGGGGTGTGGGGGGGTGTTTCTCATAGACTATTATCTTTTGAGGATAATTCTGGTGACAGCTATGGAATAAAGAAACTGAGATTTCATCCCACTGTAGTTTCTTGAATCAAAGTTGGACTTCTTCAACTTTTGACTCAGTGGTCTTTTTGTTTTTCAATTAGAAATGTACAGAAAAATTATCATCTGAAATTTGAAAATAATTATCTTTTCATAGCCGCTAACTCCAGTGCAGTTTTCTTGGTTAAGTATCCTCTGTGTCTCACTTTTCATCCATAAGAGAGGTACTGAACTTGATTTTTTCCCTCAGATTCTTTCCCGATCTACCATTTTATGATACTTGTTTAGGTCTAAGCAGCCAACACATATAGTATGATAGTTAGAATATCTATCTTTCTGAAAGGCTGTAATTATTGATTTAAAACAGATATTTGTGTAGTGTAGGTGTTCATAAAAATGAAATTTAGCTAATACAACCTTCAGACATAATTTTAATGCACATAAGTAATAGGCTGTGTCTACATAAAATGAATGTATGGTGAGTAATGTATAATAAAATTGTGTGTGTGTGTGTGTGTGTGTGTGTGTGTGTGTGTGTGTGTGTGAATTTTAGAGCAGGTCTCTTCTTTACCTGTCAATGATGGTTTTTATGGCTCCTACAAATAGAGACTGTGTCAACCAGCTTATATGAGCTATTTCAATACACCACTGGTATTTTCATGCTAGTCTATTTTTTAAATGGCGACCAATAAACTTTTGCATATTTCATTATCAAGATGTCAATGTAAAGTACACATTTGTGTCAAAATTACCCCCAAATCCTTTTTTTTTTTTTTAAAAAAAATATGCTAAACGAGTCTTTCAAAAGTCATGTGAAATGTTAAACAACCCTTTGTTGGGACTGTTCAATATTTCAGAGAATAGCTAGTGTTTTTCACTCAAAATGTAACTCATACTCCTAGATATTGTGACAATGACAGTGCCCCTCAGATTTTCAATGTGCTCCCTAGAATACAGTGTTGCCCCCATTGAGAACTGTCTCTCAGAGGAACTTGGAGAGAGTATTTCTCTCTGTGACTTTTGGGACCAAGGTATGTGCTGGGTAAGGGTATGCCAGCCATTGTTTCTGTGCCTTCTTCCAAGGATTTAGGTTGTGAGGAAGCCACGTTTGTGCCCTTAGTAAGTGACCGAGGTTGAGATCAATGTCAGCTTATATGTGGACACATTAACAGTGTCACCTACATGTTCTCTAATGTCCATTTGGACTTTAAAGGAGTGACTTTACCCATATGGAATTTACTGAGAAAAATAAATAAGGGAGAAAAGGCAAAAACCAATCTTCTTTTTCTCCAAATGCCTTAGTCCCATTATTGTAAGATGGGTGAAAGTAGTAAGTTTATCGCAAGGTCTAAGTAATAGCAAACAAGGGAGGGAAATTTACTTCTAGCTGGCAGGGCATTATCTCCCTGAAAAGACCCTTAAAGTGGACTTACTCAGCCGCACATTTTGGTTGCTTTTCTGTCACAGGAAAGTGGAGGAAGATTTGAGGTCGGATGTTAACCTGAAATACATGCACAGCTGCATGCAAATATCTAGGGCACAATTCTGCTTTCCCTAAGCGAAAGACTGTATTCATCCTTCCAAAGTTTTAGCTCCTGGTAATAAACAAGGTTCCTTCTTAATGATCAAATTCTCCATCCTCACTCTTTTTTATTTTTTAATTAATTAAAAAAAAATTCTTGGCTGCTGGATCCTTGTTTTGATCCGGCAGGTAGGAGATTAATGATCATCTACGACTGTACCAAGTTATAACCTCTTGGTGCCCCAGACCTTTCGACTGTGAAATGAGGGAGTGAGATTGAGTGAGACACTTTAATGGCCCTCCTAGATTCAAGATTTTAGGTTTCTGGAACTCTAATTGTAGCTGAATAACCCTGTATTTAATAGGAAGGATAGTCATCTAATAAATGGGTAAAGTGACTCACTAGCCATTCTGTAGGAAAGTAGACCTTGTAAATTCAAATGACTCTCTGCAGTGTCTTGTTTATCTCAGCGCAGGGTCAGGTCTCTGTGACACACAATTATTGGTGAAAGTTTAGGCACACCCCTTGTTAGCTTTGGGACCCATGACCCTGGAGCTATTCAAGATCTCAATGCTTCAGTTTCTTTATGTATCAAATGGAGATGATATTTGCTTTAACTTCATGTAGTTTTTGTGAGTCATAAATAAATCCACACATGTTGTATGTTTAAAATGGTCCCCTTAACAAGAGTTCAACTTTATGTAACTTAGGGTAGTGTTTGAATCCTCAGGTCCCAGTGCAGGGTGGGGATTCTGTTAATAGTCACTGAATTGAATAAAGTCATTCAATTTCTAGACATTTATTCAGATTCACTTTTCCTGTTGCCAGGGCTTGATGCAGAAAAGATTGTGTTCAGCATTTCAGAGATTTGGGTCTGTAATACATTTATAGCATTTTATTGAATTGCCAGTGCTCCGCCTCTCTCAGACACTGTGGAACCTCTTCCTAGACACCATTTGTGGAGTGGTAGTGTCTTTCCTGACATATTCTGGGAGTTACTTTCTTGTGACGGTTTTACCTTGTCCCTAACTTTGAGAGAGGTGCACATAGAGGTGCCTCGCGTAATGCAGCAAGTGGAGGCTTCCCATTCACATTGATTTGTAATCATGCTTTTGTTTTTCTATTACAAAAATGATAAGTATTCCAACTTTTCTTAAATTGATGAGTTCTGCTCTGCCATTCAGATGCTAAGGGCTTCTTTCTGTTCATTTCCCATCCAAGTTCATGAGTTCTTGTTAGAACTTCCAGCATGGATCCGTAGTGGTGAGGCCAAGATGAGGACACAGAAATGGAAGAGTTTACCAAAGACACAAAATGTGAGAGGGGAGCGCGCGCGCACACACACACACACACACTCACACACACACACACACACACACACACACACACACACACTTACTGCTACAGCTTGGATCAGTCCCCTAAGATGTTAAAACCTTAGCCCCTCAAGGTGGAGCTGATGGGAGAACATTTAGGAGCTGTCCCACCATGAGTTCCTTAAGTTATCTTGGCTGCGTCCTTGAAGGAGACCGTGGGCAACTCTTCTTTTGTTCATTGGATATTGATAGGTGGTTTTGACTCACCTTCCCCTCCCAGCCATTCCCTACTGGCATGAAGCAATGAGATCACCAGATATTGAACCATATTCTACAAAACTATGAGCTTTAATGAACATTTTTTCTTTAAAACTTATTTATCTCAGAGGTTTTTGTTATAGTGACAAAAAGACTAATATATTCAATGGTCCAGTTTAATAATTTACTATAATTTTCTTGAAGGGGGGCTAGGTATTGAACCTAAAACTTTCACATTGAGCTACATCTCCAGCCATTTTTAAATCTTTCGTTTTGAGACAGAGTCTTGCTAAGTTGTCCAGCCTAGGTTTAAACCTGTGATTTTCCTACTTCAGCTTCCCAGAGTGCTGGGGTTACAAGTGTGCAACCCTCGCTCTGGCTTTAGTATGATATTTTAAAAATTGTCTTAATGGCAAAAATTCCCTGTTGAACAAAATAACACAATTTTAAAGAACTACTGGTTATTGTGCCATTGTTACTCATATTGAAATATGAGAAGAAAGGAAAAATTAGGATTAATCTTTCTGTCCTTCTGAAAAAAATGTGATAGATTTTCATCCTGGATGTTTTGGTATTAACTTTGGCCTATAAAAGCTTGACTTTGCCGTGTGGTTCTTCTGTATAATGAGAATTTTGGCAGTGCTTTTCTTGCCTTTACATTTTATGCTTGAAGCCAGTACCTTCGCCCCTAAAGTTGGTCCCTATTATGACAAAGTCCTGCTATGTTAGTTTTTTTATCGTTATGACCAAATATCTGAGAATAACAAATGAAGAATAATTTATTTTGGCTCATGATTTCAGAGGTCTAGTCTGTGGTCAGCTGCCTCCATGCTTTCTGCCTCTGGGGAGGCAGAACCATTATGTAAAATGGGGAAAGCTGTTCTTGTCATGGAAGCCAGGGAACTGAGTAAGAGTGGAAAAAAAGATAGATTAAGGAGTCAGGAACAAAATATTGTTCCCAGAGTCATGTCCCCATGACCTACTCCCTTCAACTAGACCTTGTCTCTTACTAGCTGCTTAGTTTTGAACTTATCAACAATTTATGCTATCGATTAAGCTAGAACCCTCAAAATTTAATGACTTCTTACCTCCGATTGTTGCTACACTGGTTAACAAGCCTTCAATCTAATGAGTCTTTTGAGAATGTGACTGTTGTGGAGTCAACTTGAATGAAAATGCCCAGTTAATGCACAGGATAGAAGTGAGCCCACCTGAGCAATGAAGTGTGTTGAAAGCAAATGGTGGAGAAGAGGAGAGGGGATTCAGGGGGATTATGGCATCTAAGATCAATTTCCTGGAATCTCGGGAACTTCCCATGCCTTGGGCTTCACTAACTATGACATCATAGCAACCATGCGTGGGCAGCCACAGTATGTGTGATTAAGTAGAGAGGGACAACAGAGTGAGGAGCCAGTCAAGAGATGTTGGATGGGAACAAAAACATAAGGGTTCTGGGATTCCATGGGCATTCTTTTTTTTTTTTTTAACTATTACAATCTCAAAAGACAACATATTCTCTAAGTCAGGACTAAAAAATTTTTGAGTAAATGGTCAGATTGTAAATATTTTAGTCTTATAGATTATATAGTTCTTGTTAAAACTCACTCAACAGTGTCACTACAGTGTAATAAGTACATAATAAATGAATGGGAATGGGTAATGTTTCAACAAGAATTTATGTCAAACATTGAAATTTGCTTTTCATACCATTTTCGTGGTTGCAAAATTTTGATTGTTTCTCAATCGTTAGAAAATCCCCACGAATCTACAGAACCATTCTGAGCTCTTAACCCACACAAAAAAACAGGTGGCAGCAGAACTCTGCCTGAGGGTCACAGTAGTTGTCCCCTGCTTTGAGCCAAAGTGGAAATGCCTCATTACTCTTAAGTTTGAGACAACCTGTGAATGTTTTTCAACAAAGCATTTTAAGGCACCGTCTTGCAGATAATTGAAAAATGCATCTAGTTTCTAAGATGGAATAATCATAATTTTCATATGACTGTGAAGAGAAGGGAAGTCTAAGGACATTTTGGGCCTTCTAAATAAATATCTAAATGAGTAAGTCATATTTAGGTATCTCAGATATGTACTTACGGTACATTGTTCTTCCGTGTGTTAAGTGACCTGTGGTTACATAAATGCTTGTCTCTGGACTGACCATTCCATGAAGACAGAGGATCTCTGTCCATTTGTGTCTTTGGCTTCCAGGGCAGAGTAGGATCTTAGTAAATATTTGATGAATGAATAAATGCATATTCATTGCAGAGGAAAGAGCAAAATATTTCCATATTTCAGATTCACCAACAATTGCTGTGTTTGCAGACAGAATCATGATTTTGTACAGATTTTATAAGACATTAATCCATTAGGAAAAATGACATTATTGCATTTTCTATAGGAAAAATAATCTCTTACATCAGTAGGCAGTAATAAACTCATTTGTCTGATATAAGTTAATAGCTACCAAACATAAAATTAAAAAAAACTTAGATGGTTTTTTCATTTTGAATGAATATAAAAACTTTTTTGTACTTCAAAATAAGCCAGGAATTTCAAAGTGTTTAATAGAGCAATGCGAGGGTTTTCAATAGAAATTAGTCACTCTTTATTAACATAAGGAAATATCCTGGGTCTGGTAATTCAGCTTCAAGATCAATACTGCTCAATTATTTAGAAATAAATCCATTTAGAACAGCACTACACAAGCGTGGGGCTTCCTCTTCTTCTTCTTTTGGTAAGGGTTGGAGGAAGATGGGATGGAAATTTACTGGTCACAGATGAGGGGGCACTTTTAAATTTCTGCAAATAGTGGCGTGTGCCCAACACTGAATGCTGTTACAAATTTTTTCTGGTATTTTATCTGTATATCGCAAAGCACTGACAGCTTATCAGTGGAAAAGCCATTTAAATGGATCTTTGTTCTGTATTAGGTAAAGTTCTGAGATCAGTACATAAAGTGAAACATCATCCAAAGGGAAGACTGTGTTTGAAAATATCTAAGGACTGTGTTTTATTGGACACATGCATGGATTAGGACAATAGTTTCCACCTGGCCATCTTTCCTCCTAGACAAGAATCCCTATCTAAGTGAGCACTAGATGAAATAGGTGACTTGTAGGTTTTATTTTATTTTTTTTAAATCAGTGCTACCAGAAAAGTGAGGTCTGCATCTTTCAGTCTAGTCAACCTGATGCATGTCTTATGAGACAATTGTGACTGAGACTTGACGGAAGAAAAAAGCTAATTTCTGTTTCCCATATCATGCACACTCTGTGATGATTTGCTTGATGATTGGAGAGCCTTACTGGCTTGGGATCGGAGAGGGAATTTTGTGTCTTATTGACGATACCCAAGAAGCTCTGTAAATTGACCTCCACTTAACCAATTTGCTAGATTAATGGACTATCCTTGTTTCCTCTGTAAAAAATACTGACTGCATGTCTGTGGTAATTCGTTTGACTGTTAAGCTATTCCCTACTTCTGCATGTTCTTTGTAAAGATCTGCACTCACCAAGTATTACTTTTGTTTTGGATAAATACGTTAATGATTATTTTACTTGTTACTGCAAATATACAGCTTAATTATGTAGACAAATTCTGAGTGTGAAAAGGTAATTATCTTTATGAAGACTAAATTTAATGCTTTTGGAAAAAATGACAAAGACAGCCAAAAATGCTGTCAAGTTAAGTGTGAGAAAAACAAATGTTAAGACAGTGAAATTATCCTAAAAATCTAAAAGCTTGGGCTGAGATTACCTTACAAGATTCTAAGACTGACAACATTTTCAGGGACTGAAGGTGAATGTAAGAATTGTGTATTGTCTTTTGGGTAAGGAAGAAAATAGGAAATCTAGTCATTTGATTTTGTATTTTATATCAAAACTTTGAAAACTTGTAAATGTGTAGGTTAAATAACCTTTGAAAGTCAAAATAAGTTGGTTAGAGCAGAGGCTGTGGGTGGTTTACAAGTACCTACTCTCTATTTCTTTTAACAAAAGAAAAATCTAGCCATTGTTTCTGATCTAGAGACATCTTAATTTTCAGGTGAGAAATCAAATTCTACCTGTACCAGTCTACCTTATTTTTGTGGTCTCTTTCTTATTGGAGTATGGAATGCACCCTAACTAAGACATTGTTTATATCTTGTAACAGAATGTTTATCCTAGCTGTGTATATTGTGTATCTTGAATTTATAGGTACCTATTTGTATTTGCATAATTGTATAATATATGCAAGGAGTTTCTTACTTTTCACTTTAACTGACCAAGGAACCAAAGAAACCACCAGTTCTAATAATATTTTCCCTCTCTCTCTTTGTACTGAGGTCAAATTAACAATAGACAAATTGAAAGGTGTCCCAATGTCAAAGAAGCCAATTAGGCAGTGCACACATAATTTAATGTTCATCCATGTCACAGGGTGCTTGAAGACTTAAAAACAGTGATACAGGCTAATCTTTACCCAGATAAAATGATATATTAATAAAAATGGAATGAGAAAAATAACACTGTAATGCAATGTGAGTAGAGAGGTCCTGGTTGTATACATACAAATGCAATTGTATGGAAAATATCTGAGCGCTTGTGCTCCCGGTCCCTAACAAGCGTTGTCTCTGGGGTTGTTGCCTGCGGCCAGGCCAGGGCTGTGTGGTAAACAGAGGACTGAGTGGTAAACAGAAGGGGAGTTTTCTTTCTTCTTGCTTTTCTTGGATTTTTCATACTGCCTCTCCATTTTGCCATTTTCCACACTGAGAATGTGTTTCCATGCTACTTTTGTATTTACAAAGAAGAAAGCGACCCCAAAATAATCACCTTCCTAAAAGCTGGTAGATGTACAGGGCCATAGAAGGTTACCTGATGGTCCTGCTCCTGTGGCTATAATCTGTCTGACCTTCCTATCAAGCCCCTTATAAAGCTCAACTTTTCTTCCTTTTTGGCAATTCTAGAATTTGAACTCAGGGACATTTCACTGGGCTACTTCCCCAACTTAAAAGGAAAGTATTTTGAGATGGGTCTTGTTAAATCACTATGTTTCCAAGGCTGAATTCAAATTTGCCGTCAGTCCTCTTGCTTCAGCCTCCTAGAGTTCTGGGATTGCAGGTTTGTATCACCATATTTGGTTAAAAACGTGACTTTTTGACATATTCATTTTGTATTTAAGAGTTTAGCTTAGAGAAGTAATCTGTGTGGTGTGCAAAAGAAATTCAAATTGAAGAAAATTCATTTCAGATCCAATTATGATAGCTTGAAAAATGGTGTTCAACAATAAGGAAATCATTAAATAAATTATGCCAGCTCCACATGATGAAACACTATAAAACTAATAGAAATCTAGTTTTAAAACTGTAAAGATACATAAATGTTTACAACATGACAATCTGTGAAAAATAAGTGGAAAACAAAACTATCCGAAGTATGGTCAATTCCTCTATTAAAGTCTGTGTATCTACCTGTCTATTTCTCTATTTCTACCTAACCGACAATTAGCTTTATTTGTGTATAATTGTTCTAGTCTTAAACTGATTTGTGACACTTTCAGGTGTTTGCTTCAGTGTAAAGAATTACTATTAGGAACACACTCATGCCTAGGAATAAAAGTCATTTTAGCACAAAGAACAAACACAGAAAGACCCCTTATGTGGCAGCCATTACCCGCCTTTCCTGCCCTTTCTGCATGGTGAGGTAGAAGGATATTGATCTCCAAGACAAACATGTTTACACAGCAGTTATCAAAAAATTAATTATAACCACATGGAATTGCTGTGTTTACAGGCCAAAAAATACTCTAGTCTTTGAATTTCATGTTGACATGATTTAAAATATTGTATATAGCATACTACTTAATCCTGACGGAATTAATCAATCTCTCTAGACTTCCAAATCGGAAAGTTTCTGTACTGCAAAGAGCCATTTGTTCTGGAAGATTCTGAATGAAGCTGTCACGTGCTTTACCTTTCTGAGGTGAGGATGCCAATAGCCCCTTGTGCCCAGAAGAATCTGAACTTGGTGTCACATGGTGTTATAGCTGTTGTAAAATTATTAATGATTGTTGAGCAGTGGATTCCAAATTTTTATTTACAGCAGGTCCTGCAAATTGTGTATTGTGTCTTGGATGGGAATTTTCTGGAAACCAATGGCCTATAATATCAAGTATGCATATAAAGGTGGTATTTTTAGAAACCCTGAGGGAACTTTCAAATAAAATTGCTCTCATTTTCTAAGCCATAAACCTAGGCATATTAACACCAGCCTCTGTGTCATTGGAAACATCTCAAGGGATACAGTAGGTAACCATGTGTGGGAGGGAATGGAGGCATAACTGGGTTCTTCTGAACAATTACAAAAAGGTGTGCATGTGTATTAACGTGGGGGTAAAGTTACATAATCCCCTGGGGATCAGCCGGGCACACAGAGCTCTCACTACAGTGCTCATAAACTTTCCAGGTGCCCGTCAGGAAGAGGCATTCTACTCACTTGATTTTGAAATGGACCTAGCAGGAAATAAAACAGTTCTGACTTGTGTATTTCTCCAAAATACAGCAAATGCAGTGCTTGTTACATGGGATTTCTATCTTATTAAAGCTCTGCTCACAGCAGGTACTCCAATCCACCTCTGTTTTCTGCAGAATGATACTTGTTTTTAATGGGGAGAAAGAAGAAAAACAGAGGGAGACACTGGACTTCATTTGTCTGTCGTGTTCTCCCAGACATTTGGGCAACTTATCATTGGATTTGATTAACGTGGTTTTGAGGAGCCGCAGATATTGCCTCTTGCTGTCTAAGCAATAAAGTCTCCAAAGAAATGGCCTTGGGATATGTGGGTTGATCTCGGTGGTTCTTGACTTAGCGCATTATCTTCTTGTCTTTCCAGCCCTAGCAAAGAATTTATCTTTTAATAAAGCTTCATCATTTGGTGTTGTATTTCCACACCTAAAAGTATACATCAAGGAAATTGTTGCTGACAATTATTATACGAACACTATTTTCAAGCTTGGATAAAATCCACTTAAAAATTATGTCCAACAATGAGAGGATGATTAGATTATGACAATCACATGTAGTGAAAATTAAGCAGCCATTAGACAGTTTATTTAAAAATCATTAATATTAGCTGAGCATAGTGGCTTGTAATTTCAGCATTCAGAAGATTACTGTGAGGTTGAGATTAGACTGGGGTACAGAGTGAGTTCAGGACCAGCTTGGACTACAGAGTGAGACCCTGTGTCAAAAAAAAATCTTTAATAATGTGAGCTATATACCAAAGTACATAACTGCTTTTTCCCTATGTATTTAACTACTCAAGACCACATTTAAGTAAAAATAATAGTCAAAACTTCACAAGTCTAATAATAAGAGAGATATTTGGGCCATTGTTTGGAGAAGTGATATTTGTTTTCTTAAAGGCTGGAGGAAAGAGAGATGGAAGATTAGCTGGAGGCTCAAACTGTAGAGTTGGATGGATGGGAGGGACCGTGTAACCTTGACTTGGAAGGGAGAAGGAAAAAACATTCTATTTTGAGAAGGAGGGTGTACAGAGGAAGACTTTGATAATTACCAGTGGTAATCGTGACTTGGAAATCCTCCCCACTTAACAAGTTTGGATTCTCCCACCCCTTCCGGAAAGAAGATCAAAGAGATAAACTTGTGACAAGGGGCTGGAAGTCAAAAGGGGAAAGCTTGCTATCCTGGCCAAGGCAACATCAGTAGAAAATTTCTTAACAATATGGCAGCAGTAGGAGACTCATACAATAATGCCTTGTTATAATATGTGACAATTGTCATATTCCTTTTTTTAGGAACTATTTCAGCAGCACCTTCTATTTGCCAGGCACTTTGCTAAGAATTGCCTACAGGATATTGAATGTCGCTGTTTCTGCTCTTAGGACATAGCCTTGGAATGAAGAAATTCTCTGGTCAGTCCAAAGAGATTAAAATAGGAGACAATGATAGCGTTACATTATGATGATGCTTTTCTGGATAGAAATGCAATGCCGAGGTAAATGATAACTGGTTTCATGAAGAATCTGGAATGTTACTGGTTAATGCTGTAAGTCTTCAGTGAAGGAGGAGGGAGGGATGAATGGCTCTGATCTTTCCTAGCTTTTTTCCTAAAGGAAGAAACCTTTAATTTCACTCCCAGTTTCTCTACGTGAGCAGTTTTCAGTCAAATGTGTTGATAGCTGCTTCCCTGAAGTCAGCTTTGAAATGCCTAACCAGTGATGAATAACAGATAAAGAATGCTAACAATTTTATTATCACTTACTTTAAAAATGCAGCCCCAATAATATTTCAAGCAACATAATAATGTGCATCAGGATACTTAAAAGAGAAAGAAATGAACTTCCTGTTGCATAATTGGGAATTGTCACGAAATATGCAACCAGCTTTATGTCTCCCCTCAGTCACTGGATTACGAATATGACACTTGGTCTGAATTTTTTCTCAAAATTGGGTGCATCCTTGATAGTCAGTACATTTGGTTATTATTTATTTTGTTACTTGGCTGCCTTCATTTTGAAACCAATATTATTTGTTGTGATTGTATGTTTGTAATACACCAGAATTATATTTGTTTTGGAGAATTGATACACGTAAATATTATATGTTGAACATTTTTTATTCCTTTCCACCCCTCTTTCCCTCGCCTCCTTCATTATTTCCGAAAATTCTGCCTTCTTATTTCCTATTATTTGTTATAGTATTCATTTATTTGTATTTAGGTTTCTCATATAAGAAAAATCACATAATATTTGATGCTTTGTATCTGACTTATTTTGCTTAGCATCGTGTTCTCCATTATATTCATTTCCCTGGAAATGACACGATTTCATTCTTTTTATGGCAGATTGATATTTCATTGTATAGATATGTATATACCGTATTTTCTTTATCCTTTATCCATTCATCTGTTGGCCAGCACCTAGGTTACTTCCAGAGTTTAGCTACTGTAACTTGTGCTGCTACAAATGTAGTTTTGTATCAAGTTATTTTTTTGCCTTTATTTATAAAAAATTACTAATATAAAATATTGTATCAAAAATATTCGCTTCTATTTTTACTTATAGGGACATAAATTTTAAAATCAGATCTTATGCTTACTAAGTAAACGTTCTTACTTAGTTGGGCCAAATTAAAATGATCTACGTGTAAGATTATGCTATGATTTTTTCTTTTGACTCTGGAGTGGCTTTATGTTGTAGGTGACACTGCAGAGAAGAGGTGGGATTAGCCGGCCAGCTCAGGACCATGGTGAGTTTGAGAATGTATGCCGTATTTGAGACAAAGAGATAAATTTGTATACCGAAAAGCAGATATAACTTCAGGTCATAATTGAGTTCTGTTTTAGTTTGGATCTGAAATGTCTCCCGAAAAGCTTATGTACAATATTTGGATATTGTGAATTATCTACATCATGTGTTGTTAGGGGGTGGCCTGAGTGCATTACTGAGGGCGTGGCCTAGAAGGATAGACTTTTGCCCTAGTTTCTCAGCAATGCCTCATCCTTCCTCTTTGATGCCTCTAACAGCTGTTCTCTGAAGACCTTTCTCACTATGGCCAGTCTCCCATGGATGGACTGAGGCCTCCTTAAACAATGAGCTAAAATAAACCTTTCTTTCCTTAAATTGTGGGTGTCATGTGCTGCACCTCAGAGAAAAAGTGACTAAGACAACTTCCCACACTTCTTTCTTAACTATCACCGTCATCTAGCTTGCTTCCAATGCCTTCTCTTCAATAGTATGGTCTTCATAATTTGATGTTTTAATCTTAGCATATACCCTGACAAATCAACTTAACAATTACGCCAAAGTCCAAATGGGTCAATCAGTGAACTTCTTGGGGTTACTTATAGAATAGATGAGAAGTTACTTACATGATCGTGGGCTTGGGTCACTTACAGGAACATGTGTGATTCAAAAGGCAATTGTATCACCAAAAAGCCCACCCAAGCATAGGTGACACCTTGTGGAAACTGCATGCTACCGGCAGGGCCTCACCTTCCAGGTGAGCTGCAAGTCTTTCTTTCCGACTCACTTGTAGTTCTCTTTCAGGACTTGCTTCTGTCTTGTTTCCTCTTTCACTCTTGGGACTTCTCTAGCCCTGTTGTCTTGATGCCACTGGATACCGAAGGCTCCACCATCTGTATCTGTGGGTCCACATGTGGCCATAAAGTTGAATGCGCTGGCATGGGTGGGGCTTCCAGTGCTGAGGGCTCCACCTTGTCACTTACTGGGAGCACCTATGAGTTGCTTATTCCCTGAGTTCCATGAGCCTCTCTCCTCCCTCCAGGAGAAGGCAATATATTCTTGAGACTACAAGATTGGTCATCCAGAATCAGTTAAGAAACATGTGGCCCCATTTTGGCAAAACACCCAGAGCATGTAGCTAGAAGTTTTGAGAAGAAAGTGGAGCTTCGGGCCACAGGAGCTTCAATGACTCCCCCATACCTAAAAGTCGAAGGAGTCGTTGAGATCTGACTTGGTGTATTTTTCAGTTTGATATTTTCAGGGAATTTGCCTGATGTTTTCTCTAGTGAAAACTTTTCTGATCGGCAGTGATAGAAGTTCCCTTTTAAATGGACTTAAATAGAGAAGAAGAAAATCCGTTGATGAGTTTATGTAACAAAGATATGTCACATTCGAGTTGATTTTCAGTGTGGTCTGATCTGAGGACTCAGACATTATTGAGGGATGAGATTTTCCTTTATTTTTCTTCTACCTTCTTCTATTTTGAGTATGTACTCAGACTGTAATAATGGGGTGATGGCTGCCCTGTAATGCTTAGCGCACATTGTCAGCCTTCAACTCCAGTGAAGAAACATGTGGGCTTCTGTTTCAATAGTTCTCTGAATAAGTGAGTTGTTCCCTGAGTCCTTGAGCTGGGCTCTGCTTCTAGGAAACTCAACCAAAAACAGCAAGGGGGAATGAAAAGCTGTCTGGGACAGCAGGTAGGTACTTTGGGTGATGTCAGATGCTTAAGGGTGATGGTTTCCACTTTTGGAATGATAGCATAAACTAGTACATTGGAGAGATCAGAAATGAATCATAGTGACCATCTCAGAACAGAGAAAACCTATAGTCTGTTTTTTTTTTTGTTTGTTTAAAATTTCAAATCCACACACTTGTAGATATTTCCTAACTTAAATGGCCTTGGCAAGTAGTGTTCTAGGAAGAGGAGATTTTAGGAACTCAACCTACTCTTGATTCATTTTCAATGGACGGAAGATACTTTGATTTCTTTTGTTTAGTTAAAGTCATGCCACTTAAAGTGACTCTACTGAAAAAGGAAGAATAGCTAGAAATGTTCTGACTGAAGATGACTTCATCTCAATTCCTTGTATTTTGAGAGTGACCTTTCTGAAGCCTTCTGGCTCTCTTGAGTTCATATCCAGAGGTCAGGAGTGAAAGACGGAGGACCACCACTTAGAACCATAGTATAAGCACTGTCGATTGCAAAGAACAATAAATTGCCAACAGAAATTGATATGTTGTTTCCCGAAGCTTGTCTGGAGATAATGATTCCACCTTCACAACTCTGAACATTTGCCAGATTTACGGTGGTTTTCTGGGGATTTATCCAGCATCGTATTTCCAATGGAATTTACAAGGAAAGAGAGCATGGTAGTCCAGCTTTCTTTACAGGATGCAAATGACACAAAGGCTGCAGAGAAAATACAGCTCTGGCTCCGAGGAAGCAGTCTTTCTCTGTGCAATTCATGGCCAAACAAAGAAAAGATTCTTGGTTGACTTAGTTACTTTTTTGTCACTGTGACTCAATGCCCAACATGACAACTTAGGGCGAAAAGCTTTATTGTAGCTTACAGTTTAGGAGGGTCACAGTCCATTCACAGGTGGGTGGCTGGAAAATAATGGAAGCACATGGCAGAGCTGGAGTGGGGGCGTGGCCAGAGCCAGAGCACCAGTAGCAGAGATCCTCACAACATGGTGGTACAGAGAAAGACTGGGAGGAAGAGCAGAACCAGCACACGCCCCTCCAGGTCAAGCCCTAGCATATGCCCCTTCCAGCCAGGCTCCACCTCCCAGCAGTACACATTATCCATAGGAACATGAGGCTTTGGGGGGGACACTCCCGATCCAAACAACCGCACTGGTAATTTCACACAATTATTCAGTCTATATTGCCTAGGTTGCAAACCAGGCCGAAAATTTGAGTTTATTAATTCAGATATTATTAAGATCTTGAATAATTCTAACATATAATGTTAATTGTAGTTAAAGAAAAAAAATGTATGTTAGGAAACTGGAAATACTGTGAATATGCTACTATCAGTTGCAAAATGTGCCAACCCCTAAATTATAATTTAAACACAGCAGGGAAATAGAATATGAGGATTTGAATTTCAGGCAAGAATACTTTGAAAGAGAAGTATACTAAGCATTGATTTTTTCCCCCTCTATGTGCTTTATGTAAAGATATTGGAAATTGAAAATACATAGCAAAAGCTGACTTAGTCATAATTCATTAATTCAGTTTCTGACCTTGGTTAGACTAACATTTGCATTTGCTTTCTCTTCTAAGTTAGCTATGCTACATAAAAGAATTTATCCAGGGAACATCTTACCTGTTTATGAAAGTACTTGGGAACATTGAAATTACATTTCATTTAAATTGTTTTGTAATTTATCTGGACTCTAATTACTTCGAAATTGTGACGGTTTACAGTATTTCGCTTCATGCTATATGAGCATCTCCTCCAGATTTTAAATATTGTATCTTCCCTTAATAATTTTTTTTATAAAATTGGATTATTTTTCACTCAGCAAAGGCCCTTCTTAAAATTTTTATGACAAAAATGATAATGAAGTGTTATCATTCTGTAATAAACATTTACTTTTCTGGATAAACTTCTCTGCACTTATTATTTGTATCCTCAAATGGAGTCATTTAAAATTAAAACCATAAACTGTCTTACCTTTAAGTATAAAATTATATAAATTAAGCAGAGCCAACATAATATTAGCTAGTCATATTTTCCTAATGAAGTATAGTTATTTCTAAGGTTATATATTAGACAAATGAATCAATGTTCAAATGTCTTTTGCCAGGTCAATGCATAGCAAGGTGATTTCTGGAACATATTTTAATACAAACAAAAATGTTCCAAGGATAGCTTTCCTAACTGGGGTCTTATTTGAATACACAAAGGGGCAAAATGTACTTCATTGGTCATGGTCTGCACCCTTAGCCAAAACAAAACAAAAATCTTACTTTCAGGACAGGGACTGGGGAAACTGGAATTTTGAAATGATGTCAGGGACTCTCTGGCCTTCATGACTTCTAGTGGGGAGTAATTATGATGCTTCTGCAGAACCCTAACACTTAAGATCACAGTGAGATCCTCAGTCACAGAGAGACCCACCTCTGAGAGTATCCATTCCCAGAATCACAAGTGAAAGGGGAGTTTGAAGAACACACTGTGCTATTTTCATTACAGTGTGTAAATATATATATATATATATATATATATATGCAATACACAACAATTACATTAACTTACATGTCATATATATATATATATATATATATATATATATATATAGTGTTGACTTTACAATCCCTTCATCTCCACCGTTTTTGGCCCTCCTGCCCTCACCCTCATTCCCCATGGCTCCCAATATCACACTCATTTGATTCTATAAAATGTCTGGATTCTGGATTTCTCATATTAGAGATATCATGTGATATTTAACCTTCTGAATTTGACTCACTTCACTAAGCATGATGGTCTCAAGTTGCATCCAATTACCCACAAAAGCCTCAAATCTATCTATCTTTGTAGAAGAGAAGTACTCCATTGTATACTTATGCCACATTTTTTGTATCCGTTGGCCTATTGATGGCTATTTCGGCTTCTTCCACAATTTTGTTATTGTTAGTTGTGCTGCTATATGCATGGGTATACATGTATTTCTGTTATACATTGCTTTAACTCATTAGCAATGATACCAAGAGTAGGAAAAGTGCTTTTACCTGCTTTCCACATTTACGAGGTCCAAGGAAACCCTGACACTTAGGCACAGCTGGAACTTTCTACTGGGCATCGCCATATAACCTAGTGCCATCACTTCAGAAGATACTCCCAACACTTAACAGCTCCATAAAAATCTGCATTTATCAGGCATAATTTTTTTGTAATTTTTTTGAGATAGTGTCTTACTTTGTAGTCCAGGCTGGTCCTGACTCACGTAGCCCATTCTGACCTTGAACACACAGCAATCCTCCTGCCTCAGCCTCCTGAGTGCTGGGATTACAGTTGTGTGCCACCATATGCAGCTTATGTGGTGCTGAGGAATCGAACTCAGGGCCTTCAGCTCGCTAGGCAGGCACTTTCGCTAGTGAGCTATTCCTCCTGCCGCCCTACTTTATAATTGCCCTTCAGTTTCAAACTATTGAACTGTAAGAAAGAGGGAATATAGCCTTTTATTCACCAAATTCACTGATACTCTTTATGAAACATTGTGGATATAGAAATTAAGAAGATATACACAATCTTTGGGGTTAGAAAATTGATTTTCCTGGTTGGGAAGAGCCCTAGGAGATGAGAGAAAAGTTTTTAATGTGAAAATTTGAGCTAAAGTATCATTACATACAAAGTAGAGTAAGATGGTAAAGTAAGCCCGTCCAGACAGCTCTGGTTCTGAAGTCAGGAAGCAGCTTTTGTGCTTTAAAACAGAACGTTCTGAAGTATATTGTCAAAAGACAAATCTCCTTTTGTAAGATGGTCCTGGGGCCAATCTTTATTTGACGTGTGATCATATCAGTGTCTTGCTTATTTGTGAATAAACACTGAGTGTTTGTGATAATTTAGCTTTGGAAGGCACACCCGCTAAAACTTGTGTGTGTACAATTTTGCTGACTTTCTCAGAAAAAAAAATATGTCTCGTTAGTCACATATTGGAAAATGAAGGAGGAACCGGTTCATTTGAACTGGACCCCTGGCTTTGTAGTCAGAGGACGGGGCGCAGTCTTTCTGTGAAAGGCAGAGTACCCGCTGCACACACATTACTATTGGAGGCATGCTTCTATCTCCTTAAATCAGCAGAATTCCTGTTGATTTCAAAGGATGTTTATGAAGACAAGGTTGCATACCAACTCGTAGGTCAGGGCCAGGGAGACTCCACATCAGCAGTGTTTCTCCTTAAAAATGCACTTTTAGCTTGCAAGTCTTTCAGACAATATAGTTGTCAATAATTTACAAAATAATCTCCAATGTTTTAAAACTTTTATAGGACTTCAGGTTTGCAATCTGATAGTGTTTTACATCCTGAAGGCTCCTACAAATCAAACATATTTACTCATATTCTAAGTACTGGCACAAACAGTGCTCTCCTAGAAAAAGGGAAAATAATAAAAGATTTGCAAAATAGAAACATTTTAACAAGATCGTATTGCAACGAGGATAGCCTCAGCATCCCACTTGAGAACAAACCAATGTAACATCATCTCATTAGCCTAGTTTGTGATGAAATCTTCAGAGGACCAGTTTGGCCACAGACAGCACGTCAAGATGAGGAAATTTGTTTTATTTATTGCTTCTCATAGTGCCTCGCATTTAGTGCAAGTTTAGTGAAGTTGTGCTAACAAATGCAGACTTAAAGGAGTCTCATTTTTCGAGTTAGCAAGAACACACATACATCCTGTTTTGGCTCATGTGTGCCAGGGGTTATTAAAGAGAAAAACAGAAAGTCATGGAATGTTGGTACTTTCCCTGATATTTTTCCATCTTTATTTATTTATTTATTTATTTATTTATTGAACTATACTGGGAATCTTAACTCTTTCCAAGTCAATGACAATTTTTATGGCAAGTATTTCATGATGTATATTTTCCACTTATGATATAAAATTAATTGGTAATATGACCTATTTAGCCATCAAAAATATAGTGTCTTGAACTTCATCATAACTTAAAAGTATTATTGTTGCTTGTAACAAAATAATATGAATCTTAATACATGAATGCTTAGCCTTGACTATGTGAGAAGATATATTATTTGCCCGTGTATGTATAATTTTTCAATTATATATATCTCTATAACTCCAAGTGCTGACCAATATAGTTGTGTTGTATTAACTATGGTACTTGGAAGATACTTGGATTTTCCAAACTGATGAATACAAATTCTAAACCAAATTCTAAACCAAAGTAAAAGCACCTATAAATCTATCCACAGATTGGGCTTCTGGATATTTAAATGTTTAAAACTGTGCATATACCATACACTTTTTTTTTAATATGTGAGATACTGTTAGGTTGTAGATTCCAATGTTATGAACAAATTAGTCATCTACACAGATGTTCACATGGACATTGCAAACTCATTAAGAACTCAGCAACATTCTTTGCTGTTGGAAACAGAGATGTCTAATTCTGAATTACTTTGGTGTCTGTGACAGTCAAAATGAAAGTTTCCTCACATTCGAAATCATTCCCTGTGAAGCTATACCACATCTTTTGAGACCGCCTGAGTTGTGTCATAAAAGCAACATGGCGACTGTGGAACTATCATCTGGTTCATTCTGTGATGCCTTTTTGCCATTGTTTCCCATCCTAGGCATTTTTGAAACAGTGAGGCCACATGGCAGTCTCCCTTTCCTGTACTGACAGTTGGTTGATGACATAATTGTCTTGTTCCCCAGTCATTCAAAGTGGAAATGAATGGAAATGAAATAAACCTTGAATGTTTATAAGTAGTTTTGCTTTACATAACTACAGAACTGGAAAGAAAAGTTATTGTTATATAGAGGGAAACAATCACACAAAAGAAAACAGTGAATAAAAAGCACGACTTTGTTCATCTTTAAATGTGAACACAGTGTGACAGTGGTGGAATTGTGTAGAAAGAGAAAGAAAGAAGAATCTCAAATGAGTATTGGAGTCAGCAAATGTTGAATATCTGAAAGCACTGAGAGTTGAGTGGATATGTGCAGTTTTGCTGACAATTGTACTACTTCAAAATTTGAGCAAAGCCCAGAAAAAGTTTCTGGTAGGATAGGTAGGATAGGTTAGGTTAGGTTAGGCTTGTAGGGCTTGGTCCTTCTATCAGGGTCAGTTAGGTTTTGTGGTAGTATCTCATCTATTCATTCCTCCACTTGTGATTATCCATGTTACACTTTGGTGATGTCTGATTGAAAAAAGAAGGGTGCTATTAAATGTAATAAAATCTTGTATTAGCTGCATCATCAATTCCTCAAGGGAATGTTTTTAAAAAGCCATTAAAAAGCAAGCATGATATGGAAATGTGACAGGCATGCACTGTCCTCTTGAAGTGTCAGCATCATGCTTTTTAGTGTCACATTTAGGTCTCTGAGAAATTAGCAATAAACCCACGCTTTGGCTTTGTTAACTTAAGTCTTTCTCAAAATTCGTTTGTCCAATGAACCCTATTTCTTGTCAACATCCAAAGAAGTCTCACAATCTAATGTTTTAATTAGTGCATTTTGGATTAAAACATATTTTTACTTATATTTCTGACAAATATATCTCTTAGTTACCTATTCATTGCTGTGACAGAATTATCTGATATCCACGATTTTGGGGAGAAAGATGTAATTTATCTCATAGTTTCTGAAGCCCATACTCCGTTCATGGGTGGGTGGCTGGAAAGTGGTGAAGGCAGCGGAGCCAGAGCCACACCTCCTCACAGCTTGGTAGAACAAAGCCAAGCCTGGGAAGAAGGGTGGAAGCAGCATATGCTCTTTTAAGTTCTGTCCCACTCGTGTGTCCTTTCCAGCCAGGCCCCACCTTTCAACAGCACATGATTCCGTAGAATCTCACTATATTGAAGCAATAACACGTTTGAGGGACACTCCAGATCCAAATCACAACAAGAAGTACATTTTTTTCTCTACAATTTACCTGCCTTTATCAAAAGGGAGTTTAAGTTTTCAACGTTTCCCTTAAGACTCTTCTGTTTTCTTGTTGTCTAAAAACCCACCCAAAATTCTATTCACCATTGTCTGTCAAAAGTCCCAGAAAACTGTTCAGTAATGGTGATTTTTTTTTTTTTTTTTTTTTTTGCAGTCACATCTGTTGTTGAACAGTAATTGTTGAGAGCGTCCTCTGATAATCGCCAGCTATCACTCCTGCGGCCTTCTCATGTCGCCGCCTTCTCAAGCTCTGTGAGTACGCCTTTTTCGTTTTGTTCTGTTCTTCCCTCTGAGGCAGAGGTCTGTTTGTTTAAGCCTTGGAGTTACCACTGTATCGCACATTTTGAGCTCTGGCAGTTTGACATTGCCTCCATCTGGTCACTTCCTCCCACTGAGAAATCTCTCTACATCTCGCCTTTACCCGAGGGAAAAACTATATAAGCATACATTATTTGAATTATTAAAACATTTTAATAGAGGAAATTTTAATGAGTGCTCATTTGCCATTTAGAAATTATATATTTAAATTATTTTATTTATCTGGAATTGATAAGGAGGTCCAATTAGATGTTTAATCTCCTCAATGATATGATTTCTAAAAAAATTGTAGGAGTTATATTTCCTCACAATAGATAAAGCTGTACAACTTGAAATTTTAGTCAGTTCTGTCAGTGACAAGGCTGTGGCCTTGTCCTAATTTTCTAACTCCTCTGAGCATCAGTTTTCTCACCTGTGAATGGCGTAAAGTGAGCGAGTAATAGCATCTACCTCGTGGAGATGCTTTGAAATTTAAGTGATCTAATTTCTGTAGGATAACTTACTATAGTACCTGGAACATAGAAGCAGCTTGACTGGTGTTTTACAAATTTGGGAATAGACCTTTTATGAATATAGGCTTCCTCATTTGCAGAATATAGATAATTGTAATTTCTACATTACGAGTTGTTGGGAAGATTAAATCTGAAAATGCTTAAATGGTTGACTAATACTAAGGATTGTAGCTGGCATGGCAAAAGTAGAAATTGAAGTTTTCCCCCTCTTTACACTTTTTCAGGTCTGGAGCCCAAATTACCAGCCCTGTTTCTCCTCATCCAGATGAAGGGACAGAAGACACAGGTGCTGGCACCAGGTGGTCAAAGTCTCATTGTGATTCCAGGTAAGAAAGAGAGAAATATGTCAGGATCCTGGAAGGGTAGAAACAACTCTGTACGTAGCTATTTTTTAAATTGCATTTCTTCTCCCACTGTTCCTTGTTATAAATGACCCTAACATAGCTGTTTATAATGAGGTGATGATTTAAAGTAAATTGATCGCTTCATTTTTTTTAAAAGCTGGCTTTGAATATATCCTTCTTTTTTAGCAAAATAATTGGCCTCCTTTGATTTGGTGAGTGGTAATCAAAGAAACTTGTGCATAAATGTTACTAACCAGAAACAGCACGATCAGTGAATGATTGGTAGATAAATACTAGACATGATGTTGGAGGTGGAAATGATGCTGATGGTGACTTGAAGTGAGGTCTTCTTTCCCAGGTCTCTTACAAGCCATGCTGTTTTGGATTAATCATTTAACTTTCTCAAGCCTATTGTCTACTTCATACTACAACAGTAATAGAAACATGATTGTTCGGGAGTAGCTCCAGATCGGTGCCTGGCATAGACAATGTCAGACAAGAAGTTACATCTTAGTGTGTTACTCCTCGTGTTACCTGATGTCTGGGTTGAAGAACTCTAAATATGATTAAGAATAATCAGTCAGAGTTTACACAGAAGATTGAAAGCGAGAAGGGGTTTACTGACAAGGTAAAGCTCTGGAGGAGAGATTGAGAGAGGGTGTCTAGTGAGAATCCCCAGGGGATGAAGGACTTGAGCTCTTTATGAGGCTTTTGCGCAGGTGTGCCAAGCAGTCTCCTGTGGTGGGGGTTGTGGAACAACTGTGAGCCCACTAATTACCTTAGGGCTTCTACAGGAAACTGGGTGGGGGAGGATAAACTGCCTGTCTGAGCTACTTCTCCTTTATTGCTGTCGGAGGGGCTGGGCCTTGACGGGACCTTGGCTCCGCCTTGATTCCACTTCTGCTCCTATGGCCCATGGCCGCTGAAATGCCCTTAGTCTTGCCTGCCTTTCCTAACCTGTTCTCCTCCCTAACATTAGTCGGCCTGGTGTGACAGAGTATTAAGTGAGAGGTTACATGAGAAGCTAGGGAGAAGGGATGCTTTCTTTGGTTTTCTTAACCATTAGCTACAAACAAAATCTAAATAAGCTTACGATCTCAAGCTATGCCCTAAACCCTCAAATGCACATTTTGAGCATGTTGATAAGGTTTGGGGCACTGGCAAATTCCAGACCTAGGGCATGACCATGGAAAAAATCCTTAAGGACTCGGTGGAAATATTTCACCTAAGGGATAGTCAGGAGCCTTTTTTCCTCTGAAGTTAATCAAAATAAGTCCATTTATTCTTGTAACAGAAGACTGACCTCACAGGAAGGGAATGGAATTCCTTGAAGGCCCATTTAACCACATAAATGCAACTTCTGCCGTAATTCAGGGCAATTATGATCTCGATGTTTTCCCACTCTTTCTCTTAAGGATGTGTTTTCATTTTGCATTTTTAACTTTACAATAAACTCTGCCCATGCTGTAAATTCTTTCCCCAAGGACACAAGAACAGATGAACAATAACTGGTTTCTTGTAGAAGTAGGACCCATCTTTTCAACAATGTCTTGGGCCATTGATAAATAAAAGTGGAATCTCATTTCTGTCCTGAATACATGCAATATCAGTGTTATAATATCTACAACATCCATCCATGTGATGCTAATTTGAGCTTTCCCTTCTAATAGTGAAGGTTGGCTCCTCTTCCCAGTGTAGGTTTTCTGTGCCACACCAAAGTTCTTGTTTATCTTGAAGAGAACAAAATAATCAAGATAAGCACGAATTGTATGTAGAAGTGTATTGTAATTTAAAGACAATGAATTCCCTTCTGGAAGCATAGCATTCTAGTTTCCCCCTACCTTGATGTGCTAAGTGCCATATTTTTTAACAACTGGCCAACGTAACATCAAACATCATGCAATGTGGCATCCTGTATTGGGTTTTGGAGTAGAAAAAGGATTATTAGTGGGAAAGCTTGTGCAGATGAATGAAATTTGGAGGCTAGTTAGGAAGTATTGCCTTCTCAGTTTTGAAAAGTCTACCGTGATCTTAAAATGTGTTAATAAAACAATATAGTTATCACAGGAACTCTGAACTACATTTGCAACATTTTTATAAACATAAAGTTATCCTAAAGTAAAACATTCAGAATATTTTCCGGATAAAAATATTAATAAACATCCAAATTATTTAGTGTTCCATGCCAGTATTCTTCACATGCATCCCTCACATACAACTTGTAGACAGTGTCTCTGTCATATCAATAGAAACGATTATTTTCAGGGTTATAGTTTCTTCAGGCTTCATCTACCAAGATAAGATTTAAAAACATGTATTATTTAGCAAAAAGAGATGTAATTTTCTGCTTGTTATTTTTCTAAAATGTAGAGCGATGGAATTTTACTGTATTAAGGTGATTGAGTGAGATATGGGGAGAAACAGGAGCTGGGAGGAGAAAGCTAAGGCTTGGCTAGAGACTGTAGGGGGCGCTATCAGACAGCCAAGGCTGATGGTCTGGGACTGGCTAGTTCACAAGTTTTGATGAACTTTGGGCTACCAGGGCTGTTTCTGATTATCTCATCCATAACTGTGACTGACGTGGGGCAAGGGAACATGGTCTTGTGTATAGCTTGAGACAAGAAGATAGTAAGAGCTGTGGACTCAGGATTAGTTACTTTGTGGAAGGCAGGCATTGTTGTCTTAAGCAATCAGCAAATTCTGGAAGGAGTGGTCTTGCAAGGTTTTACAAGGTTCTCAAATGCCAAAGTAGTAGGAATACAGGAAATAAGAAAATACAGTTGATAGAATTGGCCCTGTCAGGACTGGATGGCAAATAGAAGCACATTTAGAGCTTCTTGCCACCGGCATTGCCAGATGTCTGGGTTCAGGAACTCTCAGTTTGATTAAGAATAACAAGTCAGAATTCACAGAAGATTCAAAACAAGAGGAGGTTTATTGAGAAAGTACAGCTCTCCAGGAAAGGTTGATCTGGGATCTAGAATGAGTTTCCCTGAATGAAGTCCTTTGTAAAGCTTTTATGTGCTCAGTTACCTGCATGGCAGTTTCTTCTGAGACAGTTTGGAGGAGTTTCCTCTGGCAAGGGTGTTGTAGAACTACTAACTACCCCCAAGGGATCTATGGAGGAGGGTAAGCGCCCTGGCCTGGCTGCTTCCCTGTTATTGTTTCCTGAAGGGACCGGGTTTGGTAAACCCTTTATGGCTGCTGGAATACCTTCTCTAGTCCTACTTATCTGTTAGAGATAATAGACTAACTGACTGTTATCTCTATTATCTGTTATCTCTGTTTTCTCTAACTGACTGTTAGAGATAATTCTATCTACGATCTTCTGGCATGAATTTTTGCCACTGGTTTGTCACAGGCCAAAGGCAAGACTGTTACACAGGCTTGGATTGACACCTCCACAGCTGTGAACCGAACTGAACTTTTAATCCTTAAAGTTTGATTGTCCCAAGTGTTTTGTTAAAATAGTGTAAAGCTGACTAACTTCCACCTTAGACTCAGGTTTGATTCCCAACTCTGACTCACGAATTCAAGACATTGGCCACTGGGCTCAGTAATCTTCATTTCTTCCCCTATGGAGAATAATGCTCTTTAATGTGTGGCTGTGTTTTAAAAATCACAGAAATTATTTTTATGATATGTCTTATAGAACATATGGCACACGACAACTGCTCAGTACATTTTAGTTACTAATAGTAAAGTGCTAACAGTATTGCAGTTAGTTGGAACTCAGAGTAAACAAACTCATAATGTTTCTTCAATTCAGTCACTTGAGACCCTGTTCTTAGAGCTTTACACTCACATCATCTTTCCCCCCATTTTTATCAGTATGCATGTGTGATACACAGTGGATACACTGAGGCTGAAAATTTTTTGCACATATATATTGCTTCAACTTCACAATCACTTCCCCTCCTCCCTTGTCTCCCTCTTGCTCCTACTCTGTTTTACCTTGACTCCCAATATCTGGCCCATCTGACTCTATTACTTATTTGCATTCTGGGTTTCTCATTGTTAGAGAAGCCATGTGATATTTAATCTTTAATCTGGCTCACTTCACTGAGCATGATGGTCTCAAGTTGTGTGCATTTACCCACAAATGACTCAAATCTCTCTGTCTTTATGGAAGAGTAATACTCCATTGTGTACATATACCACATTTTTATATCCATTGGTCTGCTGATGGGTATTTTGGCAACTTCCACAGTATGACTATTGTTACTTGTGCTGCCCTCAACATGGTTGGGCATGGATCTCTTATACAGCTTGTAAGTCTTGGAAAGACACCCAGAAGGGGTACTGTTATGTTACCTTCTTCTATCAACGATGCTGTACAAATATTTGCAAGTTTATGGTTACAACTTATCCTTTTACAAACTTAATTAGGACCTTTACAGTCCTCCTTGGAAATAGAGCTTTGATAATAACTTCATCAGTCAGGACTTAAATGAAGGTTACCCTGAGATCTAAGTCCCAGGCCTTTTTAGACTTCTAGCCTGGCTACATCCATGTAAGCCTTATGTTAGTCAGTTTGTTGTTGCTGTGACAAAATATGGGACACAAATTAAGATAAAGGAAAAAGGAAAATTTCAGTCGGTGTATGGTAGCTCCATGGCGCTGTGCACTGTGGCCAAGTGTCACCTCTTGCATCATGATGGCAAGTAAACACGGACAGCAGAGCTTCTCACCTCAGTGCAGAGAGAGAGAGACAGAGAGAGAGAGACCTTAAGAGAAAGGTGACAGAGACGGGATACAGTCTTCAATATTATATTCCTCAGTCTTTCCCATTGACTGGGCACCTTCTGATACACATCAAATCACAAACCTATCAATGGTTTAATTCACTGATGAGATCAAAGCCCTTAGGATGCAATTTCTTCCCCAAAACTTCATCTGTGAGCACTGTTGCATTAAAGGCTAAGCTTTCAACACATGAGTCTTTGGGAGTTATTCAAGATTCAAGCCTTATCCTCTTGTAATTGAAACATTTTACCCAAAGCAATTCTGAAGCAAATATAAAAATATTAGATGAAAAAGTATTCTTGATACTCTAGTATCATTCTAAATGCCTCTAATACATACCTGTAGATCCAGCCTGCTCCTGACTTCTTCCCTCCCCAAGATAGTTAGCGTAATCTAACGATTCAGAGATTTGTTTTGAATTTATTCCTTAGAACTTAAAGCAGAAAGAGGGGAGCAATAGGTAACATTGCAAACTGCTGCCTAATTTCGCGAATTGAAAGCAACATAATGAAAACTACTTAGTACATATTTGAAAAGATTTGTAGAAAGCATCAAGGTGTGTGGAGATAATTGTTTGATTGTGATGCTAATGCCTGAGATTAAGCCTTGTGGAAGGTGTTTGGTCTTTCAAACCTCTGGGAAACATTTTTCCCTGTCTAGTAAACATTAATTTGTGAGTATTCAGAAATAGAATATAGATAGGGAGAATGCAAGGCTGCATGTTGCAAAAAAGGACACTCAAATGAGATGAATATTCAATTTGAGTGAGAAATGTAATGCCTCTTTTTTTGTCAGATTAAAGCCCTGAACTAGCATTCATTTTGTTAAGCAAAAATATAGCAAGAAAGAGGAATGTCATGTTCAGTTATTTCATTTTGTCCTAGGGATGGATTCAAATAATGCAAGTCTAAGGAAGAGTGCTCACTCAGGTGACATTAAAACCCTATAGTTTTTATGCATGCTAAGAAAATCATGAATACAACACTAGATTGAGCATTCTCAGCTCTTAGCTTCATGCCTTCTGCTGTGCTTCCAGTAGCCTCGACTTCCAGTCTGCATAACCTTTTGGTGCTATACCAGAGGTAAAATCTCCCTCTTACATTGATAGCTGTGTAATAATTTTTCTTTTCAAATTGAGGAAGTTAGCATTCAAGATATTGACATATTCAGACATTTCTGATTGCCCAACTGAAATTTCTGAACTCCAAATCCCTGAAAAAGATATTGGTGGGAAGGTCACCACTATTTAGATCTTTGGAGATAAGAGTTTTTATTCATTTATTTCAACTGAATTCTATTTATTTTTATTTAAATTACAGGTAAACTTGTACTTATTTATCATGTACAGCAGGTTTTTGAAGTACATGTGCCTTGTGGGAGCTAAATCTGGCTAATTAACATGTGCTACTTCACTTAGTTATTTTTGGGGTGAGAACACTTAACACTCAGTATCTTAAGATTTTCGAAGAACACAATACACTGTATTGTTATTAAGAAGTCACCTTGCTGTGCAAAAGTCCTCTTAAACTTATTCCTCCTAACAAAAAATTTGTATCCTTAGACTAACACCTGTTCTACCTTTCGCTAAGAGCCACTGGAGACTCTGAGAGCCACCATTCTGATCTCTGCTTCTGAAGATCAACTATTTTATTTCCCCCACTTTATTAGTATACATATGCAATACACCATGTTTACACTGAACTTGGGAATACTGTGCACATATTTACCATGTCCACATTACATCCCTTCCCTTCCCCTCTTTGACCTTCCTGTTCCTTCCCTCCTCCCCGTTGGCTCCCAATATCTCGCCCATTTGACTCTATTAAGATGCTTAGATTTTGGATTTCTCATATTAGAGAAACCATGTGATACTTAGCCTTCTAAGCCTGATAGCTGTGCAATAATTATTCTTTTCTTTTTCTTTTCACCAAGCATGATAGTCTCAAGTTGTATCCACTTACCTACAAATGTCTCAAATCTATCTGTCTTTATGGAAGACTAGTACTCTAGTGTGTATATATGCCATTTTTTGTATTCATTGATCTGTTGATAGATAATTTTGGCATTGTCCACAATTTATTAATTATTTTAAATCCTATGTATGAGTGAGATCATGTAGTTTTTGAGAAGGTAGAACGTTACCCAATTATAAATGCTTCCTTATTAGAAAGTGTAAGGAACAAAAACAAAGTTAGGATCCCAAGGTGTTTGTGCTGGGCATTAGTACTTGCGGTAATAAATAAGAAGCAACTTGAAAGAGAACTTGCACTGATAAGTGCTTTTCAGTGTATTGAGCTGTGATTATGTTTGTTATTAGGAGAAGCCTGTATTTTCAGAATGGAGTTTATTTGCTCTGAACAACAATAGCCTCCCTTTTTTTTTTTTTTACTACAGATTACACTCATTATATGTACCTAATAATGAGGAAACACAAAATCCTTATGGAATTAAGCTTTTTCAGAGGATGCTGCATTTACAGAATCACCACACTCTTTTAATTAGCTTTTACTTGAATACAACTGCACATACAAACACACCCCCACATACACGTGTGTCTCCGCTTTTGACTCTTTATTCTGATCAACAGATGACAAACAAATGCACAGCTCACATCCTGGAGATGAACAGACAGATATGGCTCAGCACGTACATTTAAGGAATTAGTATTAATCAGATCCATTACATAAGCAGTACAGACTCTTAGGAAAATTTGGACAACTGAAAAATCTTGAAATAATAACTTGTCCCCAGTCCTCTGTGAAAATAGGCTTCGCTGAAGCTCTTTCTGATTTTTGTTTGCCTGTATCTGTATTTTCATTTTATGTTTTATGTAACTGAGATCATAGTGTGCATTCCTATTTTATGAGCCTTGTCCTTCTCTTAATATTAACAGTTCTGCAATGGATATTCTTCTACAGATGATTTTGACCATATCATAATTTAATCTAACATTATTGGGCATGTGGGAAAGTTGTTTTTTGTTATGCTAAATAGCTAGAATAATCACCTTTGTGAATACATATTGGAATTGGAATATGGAGCTACATTTTTAGCCATGTCATTTCTGGATCAGAAGAAATGAATGTTTGGAGAGTTTAAATACAGAGAAGCTAAGTTGTCCCTGAGACAATTTGGGCTGACATGTGGATTTCACCTATTGTGACTAATGGTTCAAAATTTATTTTTCATTTCTTTCGATAGGGTGTCTAAAGCAATTTTTGCTCTAATTATTACCAAAGTTGAATATTTTTCATGTGTTTATTACTACACATTTACTTTGCTTGTTTATTTTCTTCTTTACATATATATATATATATATATATATATATATATATATATATATATATATAATGGTACTGAAGATTAAGCCAAGGCCTTCACACTGAATTACAATGCCAGCACACTTTTATTTTGAATTGAGATAGGGTTTTGCTAATTCTCCAGGATGCCCAGGTGGGACTTAAACTTGTGATCCTCCTGCAGCACCCTCCCTAAGTGCCAGAATGAGGGTCCTCCACCACCAGGCCTAGATCCCTATGTAAACTTTGTAGAAGACCAAAGACCTTTGCCACAGGTCTATAGTTACCACTCCTTTCAATTTGGCTTAGCTGCTGTTAACTGCCTCTAGGTAGGACTCATACTACAGTGGGTGGGACAGATACAGTAACTGACACTTTCTGTCATTACAGGTGGTGATACACTTCTAAAATTCTTCAGAACAAAGGAAAGGGTATATGCAGGATGTACTTTGACACTAGCTAACTTGGCTTTGAGGAAGACATGTGCTGTTTATTCGTTACTGCTAGAGTCCTTTCTGTGCAGTCCGTTAAGAGTTAGGGCCTTGGACACTGATCTGTCCTTTTTGATGAATAGGTCTCCAGTCATCAGATTCTCTAGTTCATCCCAAGGAACCAATCAAGGAGATGGTCACTGTCACAGGTCAAAGGAGGGAAGTGGATGCCATCTTGTTGTTGCTACATCTCTGCGGGTGTCTAATTGAACCTCACAGAAAACATTACCATTTTAAGTGTTTTCCTGGTATTTATAGATTGGTGGCTTCATTTTTCCATGGAAAGACTTTTCTGGGACCTTAGGTGACTCTGTTATCCTCAGGTTAAGATCACAGTTGTTAACGTGGTCGCAAAGACTAGCTTCTAGCGTGGCCCTCTTGTGTCACCTCCCGTGTTGAACACTGCCTGCCTGTATCGAACGAGTCCAATTTCTTAGGAAGGACTTTGACATTCCTTACTCAGGAGTCATACACCTGCCCTTCTCTGTGACCTTTGCACAGCCAGCTGTGCTTCTAACCCCTTTGCTATGTGCTCTTGTATTGTCTCTTTCTTCTCTGGGGGATGTCACTGGGGTTGTAAATAAGGACCATGTCTGTAGCGTTACGTCCATTTCTTCTATTAGCACATAGTCCTGTGGGACTATGGGATCGGCGCACACTCTGCCTTATTTATATGCTGTGGTGTCCATATCACTTACAACTATGCCTGCATCAAAGCACCATGTGACAGATGTTTTGAGAACAAAAGGAAACAAGAAAAGGAGAAAAGGAAGGAAAAAGATAAGGAGAGTGGGAAGGATAGAAGGAAGAAAGTAGAAGAAATGGGAGATAGCATCATTTTGGCTTGATTTTCAACTTGGAAATCAAGGAAGGCATTGTGTAATGGACAAGGCTGGAGTTGTTTTAGTGCGACATTTTTTTTTTTTTTCAGAACTGAAAATTGTAAATGCTCATGCAGTTCAGTGAAAACAAGTTTCAGAGTGAGAAGGATTTACTTTCAAGAGAGTAGGTGGAAACACAACTTTGTAGCTTAATGCTTGACTACACAAATCCCAATGTGAAATGGTCACTTGCAGTAGCAAAACCATGTGGCTAGTGTTGATGCAAATTCTAGTGATGAAACTCGGGAAGCAGTGGGCTTTGCTGAGTGAAGCAGGACACCACCAATAAGGGAGGAAGAGGGTGGCCTGGGAGATAAGAGGCGAACAAGTAACTAAACATTAGCATTATGCTGTGAGTATAGAAGGGAAAGCATTAAGGGAAATAAATGTCCTCTCTCTGCGGATTGCTGGAGACACGATGGAGAAGTAAAACCTTTAATGAACGCAATGAAGAAATACTGTTATAGCACAGATAAGAAACACCCATAGGTTATAAGACTAGAACTCCGAATTTTACACTAAGGTATATTTTGGCTTAAAAATAACTCAACTTACAAAAGAAAAAGAAATTATTTTCTCCTGTATAGCCAGTTTAGCCTCAGGTTCTCTTTCATCTTCTTTGTTGTCTTTCTAAAATAAAAAAAATTTTAAAAGGCATTTTTGCCAGGAGAAAGAAATTTGCCCTTTTGAGTAGATTGCAGAGCTAATGCTAGACTTTGTGGGAAGTATGATAAATAAATTCACATGGAAGAAAATCTGATCACAGTGTCACTTTACTGGAAATATTCAAGAGGTGCAATGGTGGAAATGTGTGTTTGGCTGATGCACACTAAATATTAAAGCTTAATAAAGTGAATTCCATTGGGGAGGGCATGAACTGTGTTCAGGGATTTTGTTTTGGTGTTTTAAGTCTCTAAAAATTAGTGTTTAAAGAAATGTTGTTTCTCAACGAAATGATGAAAATTTAAATTCTCCCTGTCAGGTATGTGCTGGATTTAAGAAATGCAAAGGCGTGGGAGGTTAAGATATGATTAGCAGGAAACACAGTCAAATGGAAGGTTTTTAAATACCTTGTTATACATAAGTAATATATTTGGTCTTGTAAGATGGCTTGAGAGACCTAAAGGAGTAAACAGAGCTGTAGGTAAGAAGGAATTTAAAGTTGAGGAGACTCTTTAGGGACTTTAATGATTAAAGGGGGTACAATTCATAGTCATAACAAGAAGCAAATAGCTTATATGTAGTGTGCGAACTCTTTGTTGAGTTTGTTCAATATTTTCCATTTCTTTAAGAGGATATAAAAAAGGCATCTGCTCTGCATTGAACAGGAGATACCATGTTCCCAAATGAGCTTCTTCGGACTCCAATTCTAAGAAGGGAGGGCTCCCTGTCCCTTAATGCTTTGTCTAACTTTTCCCCCTCAGCTGCATCTGAATTCTAACTTCTATAAGGAAACTTGCGAGCTTTCTGCTAGGAGCTCCTTGTGCTGGAAGGTGTTCACCAGCATATAGAGTGCTCTGCTGTAAGAGAGTTTTATTATGATACTGGTGATTTTGGCTAGGGTGTTGGAGAGGGGACGGGGATACAGAGCATTTGAAATTACCTAAGGATTTCACCCATAGGTGGAGAGGTTGGGAGACATCTGCTCCCGCCCTGACAATTGATGGGAAAATCTAGGCAAGTTTCTGGAACTTTTTGTTCCTTGCCAGAGGAAAATATTGTGCATTATACAGATTAAGTTAAGGATTAAAAGTAGTCCCATATGTAAGGATGTTGGCAGAGGCTGCCACACAGGCATCTGGGAAGTGAAGTCTTAAGATAAAACAAGAACAATAAAAGAGGGGCTGCTAATCGTTAGCTATCACACAGTTTAACATTCTGGGAAACAGGACTTTTTAATTTAATTTTCTTTTGTGTTTCACAAGGAAGTGAGTAACTCTGGAAAAGATCTTATATTGAAGTTAGAGAAGGCTGATTTTATCTGTATGACCGCGAGCACATTATTAAATCTCTGGGCTCTAGTCTTCCAATATTAGTTTATTATTGCCTGCTATAAAAAATTGCCACAAACTTTGTGCCTTAAAATGACATGAATTTATTGTCTTGTACTTTTGTAGTTTGGAAGTGAGGCACAGGTCTCACAGGGCTGAAATAAGGATCTTGGTGAGTTTCATTCCTTCTAGAATCCATTGCCCCCCTTTTCAATTTTTGCGCACTGCTCACCTTCCCCAGATCACGAATCTTTCTCCATCTTTAAAACTCTGACCTCCTCTTCTGCTTCCTTTTCCCACTATTAAGCACCTTTGTAATTAGATCAAACTCCCCTGGGGAGTCTAGAATCAGCTCTATATATCCAGGTCAGCTGATTGGGAACCTTCATTCGACCTGTGACTTTAATTTCCCATTGACTTTCATGGTGCACTTTGAGCATCCCTTACCTGAAATGCTTGGGACTAGAGTCATTTTTTATTTTGAATTTTGGAATGTTTCCTTGTACCTCCTGAAGAGTCTTAGGGAGAAGACCTAAGTTTAAATGTGAAATTGATTTCAGATTTGTGTATACTTCATGCACGCAGTCTGAAGTTAATCTGGCACAACAGGTTGCACCTGCATTTCAATTACAACACACCCTCCTGATCATATGAGGTCATATTTTGAATTTTCCACATCTGGAATCATATTAATACTGAAGAAGTCTCAAGTTTTGAAGCTATTTTGGATTTTAGATTTCTAGATTAAGGATATTGAACTTGTAATATGTTTGTGTTCTGAGCATCGGGACATAGGCATCTATGGGGAGCTATTTTTTTCTGCTTATCACAGTACCCTTCCATGAAATCAAAATGGCAGCCAATATATTAGCAGTTGTTTTAAATTAAAACCTGTACTTTTTTATCTGTTTACAAATTTGTTTTGAAAAATAAGGTCTTTTTCTTTGAGTCTATGGCTGCTCTTTGGGGTTTGCATCTTTATTATGTAAACTACCATAATACATGTATTATTTTGAGTTTCTGTTTTAGTTAAGAGAAAGTTGTTAAAAATCATGAAGCAGTATATATACATATTTCAGATATTTTCATGATTTTTAAATTTTTATATGCTGCTCACATTCAACTCTAGTCCAATTATCTTTTAAAGTAGGTGGTCTTTCTTCCATTTTTCCAAATATTTTACCTTAATTTTCATAGAAAAATTATTGTGCTCTAATTTTCTCCAGTGTATGTAAATTGCAACAAAATTATATGCTTCCAATAGCAAGCACAAATGGCCCGAGCTATTACATGTGACCTTGGATTTCATGGACTTGACCCAGTGGATACACAGGTGTGCGGGTAATGAGTAACCCAAGGACAACTAGGTGTCAATTGATGTGTTGTATTGAAGGAAAGGAGATTGTTAAGTCCTTAAGTGGAGGTTGATTACAGGAGCTTCTCCCATGATAAAAATTAATATTGTACATGCTTGTTACACACTAGGCACTGTGTGGTATGTTTAAATGTGTTATACCTTTTAATTATTACTATAATCCATTAAGGAAAACAGATTTTGAAAATTTCCTCTCAGCCATGTTGTTAGAATGAACCAGAGGTAGGACCTGAATCTACATAGTCTGTAATTAATTGGACACCTATCTCTATGATTGTTCACTTGACCTTCTTTGCCTCATAAGGCTGCAGGAAGAATTATAGCTGATGATTTGTGGGAACATGTGTGGCAGACCCGAGTGTTGGTTAGGGCTGACATGTAATCATATTTGGTCATTTAAAATTGGAGTAGTAATTTTGACAACTGTTAATAAACAGCAGTTGACTGTATAGCGCAGACCATAGGCAAACTCCTCTCCCAGAAATGTTATAAAAAGAAAAAACAAGCAGAACACAGTGGTATGAGTGCCTCTTCTCTAATCCTTGCAAGATGAGAGGTTGTGGAAGGAGGATGGAGCTCAGCCAGGAAGATTAGCAATTTAGCAAGGCTATCATGGTTTGGCTCTGGAATATCCCCCAAAAGTCTCATGTTATTTAAGTATTATGAATTGTCTATGGAACCATGTGCTGTTGGTAGATTAGGGCCTAGTCTGGAGGGGTGAATTATCAGCGTGTAAGTTAAGATTAATGGCGTGTAGTGGGGTTTTACCACACCTTCCACCCCTGGATCTAGGAGGGGCTGATCATTGGGAGGAGACGTGAAAGGATAGGTAAGCTGCTTCCTGCCTTCCTCGAGGACAAGTCTCAACTTGTCTTCCTGTCTGTGATGTCATGAGAAGCTGCCTCCACCTTTGCCTCTGCCATATACTTCGATTGCTGCCAGCCGTCCCTGAATGGACTGAGACCTTCTGAAATTGTGAGCTAAAATAGACCTTCTCTCCCCTAAATTTGTGGATGTTGGGTATTGAGTCACAGCAATGAAAAAGTAACTAAGACAAAGGCCATGCCTCAAAGTGAATGAGGGAATGAAAGAAGGAAAGAGAGAAACAAGCAGGGATATAATTCAGAGCAAAGACCTTGAGTTTATCCCCCAGTGAACAAACAAACAAAGGAAAGATGTGCTCCATGTAATTATTGCCACCACAGATGAAGCAATTGTTGTGCACCAGGACTCATGCTAAGCTTATAGCATGTGTTTCTCATTCAACCTAATGACAACAACATTCTTGTAGACTTTTTTGCAGTGTTAGGGATTGAGCACGTGTCCTTCACACTGGGTCACATCTTCAGACTACTTTTACTTCTGATTTTGAGACAAGGTCTCACCAATATGCTACATAGCCCAGGCTGATTTCAGGCTTGTAATCTTCCTGCCTCAGCCTCCCAGACTTCTGGGATTACAGGCCTGTGCCACAGGGCCAGTGTAGATGCTTTCCTTAGCTTACCTTAGACTTAAGAAGACTAAGGCAAAGAGATGTTATAGTATTTGCTCTTGGACACAGAATGAGCAGATGGCAAATTTCCATAGGGACTTGGGTTTAGGCTTATCAGATTTTAAAATCCAGTTTCTACAAATATTTCTCTGTGGAAAGGAGTGGGGAGAATACTGTCATCCCTAAAAATTAGACATAGTTTTAATGAATATTAACATATTGAATTAAACTCTCATACACCTATTTTTTCCCCATTTTGTCCTCAAAATGGCCTTAAGCCTGTAGACCTTGAATGTAGTGTGAGACCAACCATTGTGATATACCAAATATCTGTTGAGAACAAACCAACAGCAAGAAGTCTGTGAATTTTGTAGGTTTTTCATGAGACTGTTCCTTTGAATATAACAGTCATTCCCATAGCCATGTTGAGGAGAAAATCTTCTGGGGTAGCATCCTGAGTCCTCTTTTCACTCACTACCTACTGTTTCCTCATTTTAAAGGAAAGATGTAAAAAGGAGACTCTTGTGGGACAATTATGGCAACATCTTAAGAGAGAAGCTTGGACTCTGGAGGTCAAACTTGAGCCACAGTGATTCCTTGACTATATGAGCTAGAGGTCATCTTCTAAGCAAGGTGACTAGCAAAGGCTATTTGTGGTTCCAAATATGGTTTTCCAAAACCTCATAGACCCTTTGACCCTGGAGCCATTCTGCGCTAACCATACCAGCCATGTGGTGACAGAAAGATCTCAAGGCCCTCTCTCTTTGGGCATTCCAAGTCGTTCTGTTGGTATCTGATTTGGTTACTTAAACTCATTATTTGACTTTGTTTGACTAAAGGTCTCAGAGGCTCTTTTTTTCCCTTTACTTTTACTCTAGGAGTTGGTAGTCTGAAAATAGAGACAAAAAAGATGAACTAAATGAACAAATGAGAAAGAGGAGGAGGAGAAGTGATTTTCCTCCTGGGATTTGGTAGCTTCCTGCAGGAACACAATCCCTTCCTCCCGTGATCTTTGGCTTTGTTCAAGGAGGCACAGGCTCTTTTCCATCTCATTTACCTTGTGCTTCTCTCTCAATTCACAATAGTATATAAACTCTAGAAGACAGAACTAAGGTCAAATTGTAGACCATTTCTGAAAGAGCTTGTGAGCTTAGGAATGCACTCCTGTATTTGTTTGAATGAATGAGAAAAAGAATGATATATACATTCATGAATGAAAGTTCACAAGAGAGGAGGAGAATTGACACAAAAAAGGCGAATTAGGGCAAGGAGTAACTAAATTTTAATGTCATAAAAGTGAAATGACTCCCGCAGGAGGACAGGGCTTTCCACATGTTAGCCAACCCCTAATTTTCAAGATCAAAGTCTAGGTCACGTCATCTTAAGAAAGTGAACATTTCTCTTTTCTTTTCAACGTATTGTTGATTAGCCCCAAGCTAAATGGGGTTATCTACTTCTGGTTATAGCGTGTCTGAAAAATCTCTAGGCTCAGAGTTGAAGGGACAGGGTTCATATCCGCTCATGATAATTTTCTGGCGATGAGATTTTGGGCAAATCGCTTAAGCCTATCTGTGTAATGAGGTCTGTAATGCTTTTGCTTCTTATTGTGAAACCAGAAAGCTAAGTCTGCTTTTTGAGAAGAGAAATGTGAAATAGATCTCTATTTCTGTCTTCCCTCGTCTCCTTCATATCTCTTTTGGCTCAGCTCTGATGAAAGGAATCATAAGTTAGGCGAGGGATTTGCAGGGAGAGGAAGCAATCCTAAAGACCTAAACATTAGTTTTTATTCAGGTGCTGTGATTTGCTGCATCTTTCCCTATCAACAAGATAGAGAAGGATACAGAATATTTAAAACTTGTGAATGAAATATGAGGCAAAGGTTGCAGGTAAAATGAAATTTGATTACACTTGGTCATTTTTCATAAGTTAGATCATGTCCCCATGTTTTTTCATATTCAATAGGCACAAGATAAACGTTTTCAGAGCTATCACATTCTTAGACTACACAGACTTACTTAATCTTAATTTAGGACTCCAACATTATATCCAAGACTTGTGCTAACTCCAGATTACAAAATGTGTTTAGAGAACATGTGTCATAAAGCTCCCTTGTAGGAAATAAGTTCAGAAAATTTATCTTATCACTTATATGTGAGTAAGTGTATTCACAAGTTCCTTCTTCCCATCACCTGTTTTCTTGGAAATCTACTGCAATGGAGAAATAAGTTTAGCTTGCATTTAAAAAAAAATGACCCTAACATGTTACAGGCAACCCAGTCATTACCAGTGTGTCTCCATCTGGGTTAGCTTGCAGACTTGTTGAGAAAATCAAATCAAGCAATGATCTTCATACTCTTAAAACCGTAAAATGAAAAATGCACGTAAGGTGTTGAATAATGTTATTGGTAGGCTGAGCTTGGAGGGATGGCAAAACAAACAAACAAAAAAATGAACAAAACAAGCATGAAGATCTGTCAGTCATGACCTTGGGAAAATATGGAGATATTTTCCCCACATTATCTCATTAACTCTTTATAACCAGCATTGATATCAGACCGCTTTAGAAGCCCTTCATAAGTCAAAATCTTTTCATATGAAGGGCTTCTAAGGGGTCTGATATCAGTGATGGTTATAAAGAGTTAATGAGATATGTGAAGTTCACCATGACCAATAAATAATACAAGCATAAGTGCCATTCTGATTCACTCTTCAATTATTATTTAAGCTTACTAACATTGTACAATGTCTATTTATTACCAAAAATGCTCCTGGTTTTGCTGGTATCCCACTATATATTTAATCAATCTTTCTTTCTTTCTTTCTTTCTTTCTTTCTTTCTTTCTTTCTTTCTTTCGACATAGTCTCGTTCTGCAGCCCAGACTGGTCCTGAACTCACTATGGAGCCCAGGCTGGCAATCCTCCTGCCTCAGCCTGCTGAGTCAGTGCTGTGATTACAGGTGTGTGCCACCACTCCCAGCTTATATGGTATTGGAGAATTGAACTCAGATACTTAGCACATGACATAGTGCTTTCTAGGCAAACACTTTAACTGCTAAGCCCTCATTCTGAGGGCTGGGACCCCATGGCAGAGATATAACTTGCATTCTTCCAGCCCCTCTTTCTTATTTTTTGAACACAGAGTTTCACTCTGTAGTCCAGACTGATCCTGAACTCATTGTGTAGTTCAGGTTGGCCTTGAACTCGCAACAATCCTCCTGCTTCTGCCCCTTGACTACTGGGATTATAGACGAGTGCCACCATGCCCAGCTAATTTTTATGTGGTGCTGGGGGATCATAAGCATGCCTCAACCCTTAATCTTTCTATTGCAGACTTCCCAGCACTGGATTTACACCGTCTTCCAGATGGAGTAAATTAAGTGGTAGAATCCATCCCACCTCATTTCAGTCTAATCACACTAATTCGAAATTATTTTCAAAAGAGATTAGGCATCTTCTAAGATTGATTCCACCCCCCCCCCCCCCCTTTCCCAAGCTTTGCTAAATGAACCATTAAAAAAGGGAAGCAAACAGAACCGTATCATGAATTAAAACCCGCCTCAGGCAACCAACACACTTCTTTTTAACTCCCATCTGGTGAGCTCAGGTTTCCAAGGTGCAGTGCAGTAGTGGCTTGTAAGTGTACTTTTTTTGTTGTTGTTGTTGCTATTTTGTTTTTCTTTTCCCTCCTAAAAGATCTATGTCTATGTCCTTGCTCATGAAGGCATGACATGAATTTAGGACCCACTGCCCAAATACAGTTGAAACTTGCCCCCCATGAAGACTGGGTCCCCAGTGAATAGATATAATGTGCAGAGTGTGCTCCCTGAGGGATTTTTTTTCTTTTTCTTTCTTCATCTATCTTCAGATAGGTCTTGAACACAGCTTGTGTATGCAGATCCCACTTGGAATTTTGTATTGGTGACGGACTCTAGAGGCATATTCTCAGACAGACTTAAGGAAAGAAGCCCGATTATTTCTGCAGATAATAAACAACCTTGCAAGAGTCCCTGTTTCTGGAACACAGGTGTTTCTTGTGTGGTCAGGCCTCGTCTTGGATTTATTCTGCACCTGCACTTGTGAGGCAATCAACATTTCTCTCAGGTCTGAGCTTGATGTATTGGGAGATGTGCCGCTTCCGTGTCTATAAAACATGGATGTTAGATTTCAACCTCTGGAGGGCCCCCCTACCTCTGACACTTTTGAGAATTACATCTGTTGTAAATTCTCAATTTCTCTTCTATGTCTAGGAGAGATGCTGTTCACTCTGGTGGCCTGGGCACATGGCTAAAGGAGTCAGGGCTGTCTTTTAAGGTATAAGTTCAAGAGTGTTCCTTCTGAGCCCATGTGGTCCTCTTGTCACAGAAACCATGTTCTCATGAGACCTCGTGACAAAATGGTTCTTAGACATCTCTGGGATCTCATTTTCTCTCCCTGGTTCGGTGAGCCTCGCTGCTCTTTAATGAGCTGGCTTGTTCCAGAGCAAGATTCTTGCCCTTGCTCTTCGGTACATGCAGACTACACCTCCCAAGTCTCTTTGCGGGTTTTGGCTTTCTCAGCTATTCAGGTCTCACTCTGAGTGCCCCTGTCACAGAGTAGCTTCTCCAGTTCAGTCACTAATTGAAGCTGGAATTATGTTTATTTATCACAGCATATATGCCAAGGAGTAGCAAGCCTGTCTGTTTTGTTGTTGTTGTTGCTGTATTGTTCTTAATTAGGAGAGCTTAGAATAAGTGTCCAGTAGATACACACAAAATGAGCGAGCACATTACAGCAACATAACAAAGTGGAACTTAACTGGTGTCACTACTGATCTAAATGTTTTACAAGTATTAACTGAACTCTTGCAGTGTTATTGTGAGATGGATACAATTATTATTCCCATTTTAGCAGTCCAGGAAATTAAGAAGCAGAGAAGATAAATGGCTTGCCAAATATTTTGCTAGTATGACCTAATGAATTCTTCTACAGCTTTGTGTTTTCTGGGTGGAGCTTAAACAACCATGTGCAAACACCTCTGGGGGCTGGAATCTTGAAGGTTGAGCTTTTACAGTGTTTTGATTGTCCCAGTAAGTGATAAAGTTCACGATTTCTTTGTCAGGTAATTAACAAAACCTATTTAGGAAGTCAGCATTTTTCTTTTTCTTTTTTTCCTTTTCCCCCTCTTTTTTCTTCCACCTCTGGAGAATCAGAGCAAGAGTTATACAAGACTCCAGTACCATATCATCAGGTAAGCACATGAGACTATTATAAACTGAGTCTGTCTTTCTTATTAAAAAAAAATCCTTAAACCCTACACAATTAAAAATGCCTCAGTATGCTAAGATTAATAAACACTTTACAAACTGATTTTCTTTCTTGAGTATTAGCATGAGTGATTCAGAGAAATGTGAACCCTACTGGCTTTATTGAAATATTAAAACATATAAATAATTAATATTGAGAGAATCTCAGAAGATATGAAATCTTCAGAACATTACACATATAAATTATATACAATATTTGACTCAAGTGCCTTAATGTGTTTGAAAATCTCCATCTCACCCTTCCATGTTTAGCAGACCCTTAGTAGAGTCTGGGGGAGAAAGACTAAAATGAATCTGTGGAAGAAAAAACTAGGCTTCAGACTGCAAGTTTTAGCAAAGTGCAAAACCAACGACTGTCCTCAAATCAGCCAGACATATTACTCAGAAAAACAGATGCATTTTTATGAGAGGCCATAATGCAAGTGTTATTGCTGTAATAAAAAAATCCAAGCCAGACAAGGTCTTATTACCTTTCTCCTTCTCTGTTCCATGCACTTCCTTTTGGGTCACTGGGATGCTTGCAATTCCTTGTTCAAGGCTTACTCCACTGATAGAATTGGAGCTGAAAGGAGATGGGGTCATCGCCTGACTTACTGCCATACTCCACAGCATAGCTGTGTTAACCTGGGCTCATTATCCAACCTCTTCGTCGCTCAGAATTCTTGACAGCAAATTAAAGATAGTAAAAGTCATCAACACATATGCTTATGGTAAAGAATGCATATGTCCTTGCACATAATCCTTTTAGAACAAGCCAGGCCCCCCAGTGTAAAACAAACTGTTAGCTGACATTTTCACTAGAATGTAAGTTATGAAAGAAAAGTGACTTTCTTAAATTCATTTTGCTTCTGATTCCAGGGTGCCTACAACAGTGTTTTAGACATAATTAGCATCTAGTTCATAATTTCTCAATAAATTAATTGCCAAACTTACATTTTGGATCCTTAATAAGAGGTAGATGCTTAGTTTCACTGTGATATGCAGATCACGCATATTTCTACGCACATACGCAGATGCACACACACACATATGTTCATTTTCATGACTCTCAGTATAAACTTTTGATTAATTACATTGGCCAGTGATTACGAGGACAACCAGCTAGCACCAGGCGCTCTCCCAGTGCTGGACATCTGGGAAGGTGGACCATTTGCTTTCATCTTTCAGCTGCCTTTGAACTCTGCCTCAGGCCCGTTCCCCAGATGTTTCTTTGCATTCTGGATCAAAGCCATAGATTACTTTCATTTTGCAAGGGGGCAGTGCAACTTATCATCCCAAGGATTGCAGCAGGAAAGTAAATAGCCCCTCACCTTAAATGCCAATTTATTGTTCCCACTCTGTCACACTTGATTAAAATACAGAGTTTGCCTCCAAGGCTGAAATTAGCTTTTCATTTTGACTGACTGCCATCCAGGTCTGAAAAATAGCGGCTCGTTTGTTTCAATATTTACCACATCCATTCCGAAGAGGTTTACATTATTGCCAATTAGGACTTAATTGTTACCCATAACTCAAGCATTTGCTGGCTGTTTACAGAGGAAAAGCCATCGTTTCCTTTGTGTCATCCTGACTTCCACACCCTTAGACCTTTGCTGGGGAGAGCGACAGGAAGGAGTCTCTTCTCTTTAAGGTGAAGTCATACTGAGCGGGTAGTGTTTCCTCCATCTCTTAGGTTCAGAAGGTGGCTGGAGGTGAACATTGATTGCCCAGTATCATGGATGCTAGGTAATCCTGTGCATCGGGCATCTGCTGCTTTTGCCTTTCCAGTCTGCACTTCTTGGTGGTTTGCCAGCATAAATCTGAACTGACTTTGGAGACATTCTGTGTTGCTGGGATGACTGCGTACCCACCTAGCTGGAAGTGCAGCTTTCACCTTGCCTCCCACAGCATTTTCTTGACAATGCAGTTCTCAATGCAGAGTGAGCCCTTTAAAGCACAGCAGGGCTCATGACTCCTGCTTCCAATCTGCCAGCCCCTGCCCATCTCACTCAGGGTAGCGGCCAGCTTCTGGGTAACAGCTCCCCAGTGCCCTGCTCACAGATTCCGCTGGCATCCTACTACTACTTCCTCGTGTGCTGTATTCCTGCCTCAGTGGCCTGGCTCTCTCTCAGTCACTCCCACGCCGAGGGATTTGTACTTCTTCCTTGACCTGGGACAACCTCACTCCACGAATCCCAGGGGCCTGCTCCCTTAGCGTGACTTCACATCTCCTAGCAGAGAAACTTTCCTATTAAAGTGAATTCTTTGGCTTAAAGCTACCTCCATAAATACACTAAGTTTGGCAGAAAGGTTTCTTTATATATAGTGAACTATGATATAATTTTATATATAAAGAGACTGGAACTTTTGTAATAAGTAGCTGAATCTCAGCCAATTACAAGAGGTCTATTATTATTATTATTATTATCATCATCATCATTATTCTTATTATTATTTTGAGAAGCGGTCTTAGTCTGTAGATCAGGTTGGCTCTGAACTCACTGTACAGGCCAGCCTGGCCTCAAACTCTCAGTAATCCTCCTGCCTCACCCTCTTGAGTGCTGGGATTACCGGTGTACACCGTCATGTGCAATTTATGTAGTGCTAAGGAATTGAACCCAGAGCCTGGGTTTGCTAGGCAAACGCTGTAACTGCTGAGCTATGCTCCCAGTCTAAGAGGCCAATTATTTAAATCATGTTCAAATGAGACAAATTTGAGTTTTAATTCCTCAGCCTAAACTCATGCCTTACTTCCCTTTTTGGTAGGCCACTTCGTTTTTTGCGCCAGTCAATATAGCCTGTCGATGTGTAAAGCATTCCGAACTATTTTTAGTTCTGTTGTCCGATTTCCAAATTGCAAGTAAAGCCAATGAGTATCTGCACACTAGCTCTGTTGTAATTTTCTCTGTAACAATCTGGAACCACTGTATAAGAAAGTCATGTCCCACTTCCAAACTACTATTCCCAGGTTCTTTATTCTAAGGTGATATGGAAATATGTGTTGGAGTTGTGGAAGTTATAAAGCAAAACTTCTTTAGAAAGAGGAAGAGGAAACAAAGGCTTTCCATTAGGGAAGAAAACACGGAGGTAGAAGTTCATTTTGTCTAAGCAGGGAGCCTCCTTTTGTGAACTTTTGGCTTTCTCTTATTTCTAGCCCTGCTGGGGGTTGGGTTCCTCATCCTGGTCTTCTGGCTATGCTGATAATTAGGGAGGCAGAAGGCCAGGTAGGGATAAGGAAGTGGTGCGTGGCCTCATTCCCCTGCTTCCCTGCATCCCTTTGTGTGAGAAAAGCCCTCAAAATTTGCCCGCTAATTTTTTAAAGGGAAGAACAAAGGGCAAAGGAGACCCAAAGGCACTGACAATTAGTTGTCATTTAGAGTCCTCCAAAAACCCACTTCTTTATTCTCATCTGCCTGTCCTGACAGCTTCCCTGCCGGCCACTTCCGGGTATGCCACGACTTCAATGTACTTTTTCCTGTCTCACTTTCATCCCTGTGTGTGTTCCATGTTTGTTTGCTTCATGTCTGGCTCCTCAAGGATGAAAATTCCATAAAACATCCATGCGTTAGCTTTATTTTTGTAGCCCAATGCCATTGCCTTTCTTTCTTCTCTTTTACTTGTTGCTCATCTCTGTCTTTACTCAGTGTCCACAAGCTGTCCTCTGGCTTCCCATGCGCCCCTCAGCCATCTCTCCTTTCTGTGATGCCTCTGGTAGCATAGCAGCCAATCCTCTATAATTATCATCTTACACAATTCTATTTTCTCCACTGCTGAACTAGTTCACTCTAAGGCGTAAGAGTACTCCATAGTAAAAATGTTTTGTTACATCCGAACGCCTATCTCATGGGTGGAATTTTAGTTAATGTGTAAAAATTTTATATCTGTGGCCAATTTTTAGGACATTAGGTGGTTTCATAGAGAAATCCAATTCTCAGTCTCTTCTTCAAGATTGGACAATCTGGTATGTTAACTTTCTCATATCTGGTCCATGATACCTACCAACTGCAATTTAAAAGAGAAGAGGTTCAGATTGACTCAGGATTTTAATTTTGATTTGGGCCACAGTTTGTTGTTGGCTGGCTCCAACAGAGAGACATGGTGTGGCAGAAGGGTGTGGAGGAGTGAAGGGTGTTCAGCTCATGGTGTCTGGGAATCAGCGCAGAAAAAGAGTGGCAGAGTTCAGGGGCTGGGGTCCACACATAAGTACTCAAAGTCATACCTGGATACTGATCCACACATATCCAGAAAGATGAGTGATCCTTAAGCAGCTCCAGAGTCAATGAAGTTGATGCAGTAAATCTTAACCATCAGAATCTGGTACATTTCCAACTTACATTGCTGCCTGACGCTGATACCTATCTGCCCCGTTGGACAAGGCACAGGTTAACATCATGATTCCAGAAGAATCTGAAAAAAATCATGTATTATATGTATATATTTGTGGCCATTGGAGTCTTCAGTGCTTAACTATGTACCATACTTAGCTTATAATTAAATGAGAAACAGGGGTCTTAGGGAATACATCACTTGCAGTGCCAATCTGAGTGGGTACTCCTCTTTCCAATACCCATGGGCTGGCTTGTCTCAGTGTAAGCCTAGCAAATTTAAAGTTTTTCCTGTTCTGGTAATATAGAAGCTAACTGTTTTTAGGCACCATAGAAAGATAATGATGCCTTGCATAATCCTAGAAGACTACTTGTATAGAAATCTCTGGTCTCTGGGATCCACAGTTAGTTATTTTTTGATGTGTTCAGGCAATTCTAAATGCAAACCCAGGTTTGAGGGTCACTTCAAAAGTGCTCTTTGCTGGTTATTAGCATAGAGGAGAGTGTTTATGAGTTAGGATACCTTGGTGGATAGACTCTGCCATAACTCTGGTCACCAGAAAGGAAGCATCTCAAAACTTTTTGTCACTCCAGCTCCTGTGATCTTAGGTTCTTCACCGTTTGCATGAGATAGCACCTGTAGGTCACAGAAGTTTCATATGGGTTCTCTTTGTCCTTATTAGAAAGATAAAATGGTATGGAACACAAGGAGCTGAGAAAGAAATTGAATAGCTCAGCCTGTTCCTGATCAGAAGACCTTCTCCTTTGTCTAATGGAGACCTGAAAGAACATAACTTTTGGGCATTATTGTCTTTGCATTTAATTTGTCGCTGGCTTTTAAAGGCTTTATTCAGAGCAAGCTTTCCTCTTCCTGGAGAGTTAAGTGTGAGAAACTTACTTTCTATCACCTAGCAAACATTACCAATAATTGAAAATTGTAGCATCCATACATTAAACCCACCTGGCCTTTGGACTTGAGCACTCAGTTTATTGCAGGTAAATTTCCAAGACTGTCATGATTGTTGTGAAGCAGAAGTACTTCAACTTGTTCTGAGGGCATGGGAGAGAAAAGTTTCAAGTATCTGTATGTTAACAGATTTTCACAGTGGATCACAATTTACAGAAAAACCTGCTTAGAGACCAAGCCTGGGAAGCAACGATCAATGGGACAAGGAGGAGAAAAGTTACCTCGATTTAATTAGCTTTAGGTTTGTGACAAATAGGAAGGGTGACTGTGATGCGACACAACCAGTTAATTTCAGGCTGTTTTATGTTGCTGTATCACTCTTCTCTCCAAAACTTTGTCAAGATCATTTCACCAAGAGCACTTACTGGAAAGCCTTCTTGGAGAAAAAAAGCAAATAATGTATCTAGTCAGGCAGTAAAGCAGCCACTTAGAGGCACAGTACTTTGATTATACTCTTGGAAAGAGAGAATTGGATTTTAACTACTATTCCAAATCCCTCACCTAAGGGGTAGAATGGTAAAAGAGCTCTGCATCATCCTTGGTGTTACTACATATTTAGACCAGGGCAAAATTAAAACTAGGGCTATTCATCAAAAAGGGCTCATTATTTTCATTAGGGCCTGCAATATGTGGTTTGTTAGCACCAACCATAGTTTAGCAGCCGTGTTTATTGGAATTGGCCTGAAGGTTTTCCCTAATAGCTTTGACAACAGATGAGTGTTCCTAGACTTGCTCTTTCTACTGCTTTCTTCAAATAAAGCCAGTAAGTTTTAGAAGACTCGATGGAGTCTCTCTCCAGCCCCATGTTATTGCCTGGCCAACCCTAGATCCTTACTCTTAAAGAGCTTGCTGACCACTGGGGAAAGCCATTGAATAATTCTCTGAATTTATCTGTATCTATAGTATAATAGCATAAATGTCACAGCAATACACTAAAATTGCATTTTAATCTAGGTAAATAGTATTACTTGACTAAATTTTGCTGGTGAGCAAAGAAAGTACAAAGTCAATAAGACATTCTCGTATTTTCAAGAAGTTGCTAATTCAGTGGGGAGATTAATGTAACAAATTTAATTTTTTTTTCTGTTGGGGGTTATTTCTATAGTGTCTTTTCTGGATAAGACACTTCTGTCTCCATCAACACAGCCTGCTTATTATCCACAGCTCAGGAACTGGGTTTGTGATCTGCTATTTTGTGATAGTTGATTTGATCTGTCATGAGCACCTCATTCTACTTGGTCCAATGAATCATTTTTAAAAAAGTATTTGGATATGGAATAAAAAGAAGAAATTATCTGAAGTATTAAAAGTTGTACAAATATTCATCCAACAACTTGTATTGAATGTATCTAGCTGCAGGCCACATAAACGGCTCCATTTTTCAGGGAATCAATGGTGTCCTGGTGGTCCAAGTTACTGGGAACATAAAAAAGCTTTTAAATTCTATCTATCATTGGCCAATTTTTATGGTGTAAATACTCTTACCATGATAAATATAAATCTGCTGAGTATCAACTGTTTCAGAAAATGGATATTAGATAATTACCCATCTGAATATAGGTGAGCACCAGTCCACCATTTCTCAGACTTTAGTGTAAGAAGATAGAAATTCAAGAGGTAACTAATAAATAAGATACCTTTAGATTTTTAGTAAATGTTACAAAACAATGGGGGTAGGATAGGTGCAACTAAGGAGAGCCGGCTGTTAAATATACACGTGTCCTGTGAGGCATCCCCTACCCAGAGTAGCTACTCTGCAAGTGTGAGCTAGGGAAGTTGTCTCCCAGGAGCTGCTCCTTGATCTGAGTTACGGTGATGGAGAAAGTAGCTGTCAAAAAAGTGCATGCCGTGCAGAGGGGACGGGAAATTTTGAGGATTTGTGGCAAGAACGAGTTCAGTATGTTTGAAAAACGGGGAAGTAAGTGTGCGTTTTGGGGAAATGGTAAGTGAAACGAATGGGAATGGGAGTTGTTGGGAGCTGTCCCACTTGTAGGCTGGGGGTGTTGACAAAGCAGTCACTCACAAACCAAAAAACCTGAATAAATCATGGAGGGAAAGTTCTCACAGCATTTGCATCCCCTTTTCTGGGTCTCTCTGGTGCCTAGATGATTTCCAGACATAAATACCCATTATCTTTTTTTGAAAAAATTATTTGGCGACTTGTTACCAAAACAATGATGGCCAAATGTATTTTGATCTATATGTACACACCTACTCCTGTGTTTTCCCTTTAGATTAAAAAAAATCATAGTAGGCCTGCTAGCAGGTGATGAGTGTGTAATCTAAACACGGGAGACAATTTTGTAGTGCCTAGAAGGGATCTTTTACATATCTTTGTTGCCACAGTGCTTAGCATGGTTCACCTCATACCAAGGACTCAGAAAATAGTTGATAGAAGAATGAATAAGAGCCTCAATTATGCTGCAGGCTGTGGTTATCACGTTTGAGTGTGTATGAGAAATAGCTTTGTTAAAAATGCAGGTGAGAGCCCTCCTTCCGTGGGACCCAGTGCCTTTAATAAGCGGCTCAGGGATCCTACAGGAGGGGACCTGAGTGCCATGCTTCAATACCACTGGCTTCCTCACCAGAGAAGGCTGGAACAGGCTCGAGACAGCAAATGAGAACTGCCCAGCCCCTTACTCACAAGGCAGCATGGACTAGCAGAAATTAAATCTGAAGCTTCAATTTTACAACTTAATTTATGAATTTAGAGAAGGTACTTTCCCTTTGGTGGGCAACCGTTCTCATATGTATAAAGAAAGGGAATTTGATGACGTCAGCTTTCATTTCCAACTCTTACCTTTGGTGACTTGGTTGGTGACCTTAGAAAACCTACTTTCTCACGCTGGGATTTCTGCAGTGATGATACAGTGATGTTAGTCAGGCCCCCTTATTTTCTCGAGGGGATGGTTGGTAGGATACAGGACAGAAGGCAGCTTCTCAAGCATGGTCATTCTGTTCTAGAACTTGGCAGAGTTGTCACTCTCAGTTTGTGTTTGGTGATGCACAGAATGAGGATGTTGGTCTAGGTCTCTAGTTCTTGAAGAATAAAGCACAGGTTAGAGGTAATTTTAGATGGTGTGAATATTGACCGTGATATGTCAATTTGACTAGATTAAGAAATGCTTAACATATTAGTGAAATACATTTCTGGATGTATCCATGGGATGTTTCCAGAGATGATTGGCTTGTAGCTCAGCAAATGAAGGGGAAGACCCACCCCAGGTTGAGGGTGGCTCTAGCCAAAAAGCTCATAGATTGAATGGAATAAAGTGAAATATGAAAGCTGTAGGCACACGAAGAGCAGACCTCTGGTTTACATCCTCCAAGGCAGGCTCATATCAGTGACTCACCAAGGAGCCTCTGGGCTTTTGGTCCTAGACTAATACTGTTTCCTTGATCTCTCCTGCTCCATGGCATTCAGCTCAAGCTGAGCAACTACTGGATCCTTTATCTCTGCAGTGTGCAGACAGCCGTTGCAGACTCTCTCAATGAGGTCTTCCAACCTCCTCTTCTATTCCACAAGCCTATCTCATAAATGTTCTTGCATGGTGCAAGGATGTATCTCTCTCTCTATATATAGATGTATATCTATATATAGATATATATACACACATATATGGCACCCTTTAGTACCTTTTACAGACATTTCCATTTTTTTTTTTTTGGATAATTTAAGACAAAACATTCACTGTGGTTATTAGAGCTGTAGTGGCTTTACTACTTATTTAATTATCCCCTTTTCAAGAAAATAAGGTTTAAACTTGAGTTTCAGGTTTTATATGGTAGGGTCTTCTATCTAAAAACTTGTAATGAATAATTGAATAATTATTAATTTTCTCCCATTTTAGAGGATAGCCTCATGCGTGAGAAATCTAAGTCTGTCAAAAAAAATAGGTATGTTTGGTGGTTGAGGTGGAAAATTATGCCTAAGTTAACCCTGCAGAACATCTTTTCCTGCTAAGAAGTCTCAAAGTAAAAGCAGGAAGTTGCAGTTGCCTCTTCACTGATGCAGTAAGAAATAGAGTTGACCGGATTGAAAAAACAAAGGCTACTCAGGAAAAAATTAAGTGTCTATACTGCATGTGTGCTTCTTAATAAGTAAGTTCTCCAAGTGTGAGGCAAGTTTTGTAGATTCTGTGCAAAGAAACTCTGAGAATTATAAATGCTCCCTACCTCTACACACAAAATCTTTCTTTTAAAACCCAATTTAAGGGCTCCAGGAAAAGCTCAGTGGTGAAAGCGCTTGCCTAAAACCCAACTTAAATTGACACACTAATTATCCAAGCCAGTTTTTAATTTTCTTGAGTAGCTCAACCCACAGCTAGGGTTTCTAAGATTTTCTAAATAAAAATACAGAATCATCAATTGAATTTTATTTTTACATAAATGCTAAGTAAATGTTAACGTAAGTATGCGTATTTGGCGTTGCAATATTTGTTTCATGAGAGAGATGTGCTTATCCTAAAAATATTCGTTGCTTATCCGAAGTTCAAATTTAACTGAGCATATTGTATTTTAGCTTGTGACTCCAGATACAAATAAAATTAGATACAACTAACAGATAAAGTGGATCTGATTCCAAACTGATGTTGGGGATGCCAAGTGAAAGAAATTAAAAAATCCTTATTTCTCATTGCTAAGATAGCGGTGTATACATACTATGTCACTTTCTAAAATTCATCTATTTATGTACCAATACTTATACTACAGCAGAGCAGAATGAGACATAAAGACTATGCAAAAACTTTCTTACAAAACTAAAAACGTATTTATTTTCAAATTTAATTTATATTCTAAAACATTTTTCTCTGCAAAATATTTTTCTTTCATAAAATTGTGACAATAATCTCTACTAGGTTTTGATTGCTACTTTGAATGTTTTACATAAAAAAGAAAGATGGAGAAGTATGTCAGTCCCATGTCCATGTTTTAACTGGTTTTTAAAAAATCCTAAAACTCAAGTGCCATCAGATTAAATCAGCAACTTCTTTCCAAAATGGTGGCATGGCTTTATTAAATAGTTCCAAGTTAAGAACATTGCATATTAAGTATTTGTGAGCTATTTAGGGAAAACTACATCTGAATAGAGCAGGTTCTTTATTATGACATCTGTCGAGAGATGAGAGAAAGAATAGATGTCATATGAAAAAAGCAAAAGAGTGTTTCTTTCTATTTATAATCTTTTTATTCCCCTTACCAAAAATACCATCCTCTGGAGTACTTATGTGTATTTCATTTTCGTTTTGACTTGCAAAAAATCCTGCTCTCCTGTACAGTGGAATGAGGTAGGAAAGGATTCCTGTCACCACATGAAGTAGTCTTTCTTGTCATATGCTATTTTTATTTTATTATAATAAGAATATATTTGTAAGAGACTCAAAGGTCACTCTCTGGACTAGTTTTCAATTGTCACTTAACAAACAGTCTCAACATTTAGTGGCTTAAAACAACATACGCTCATTATTTCAGTTTCTGTGGTTGAGTCAGAGTTGTTGGTCAAATTCTATGATTTGAAATGTCTAACAGAGCTTCAACCAAGTTATCAGCCAAGGCTGAGGTTCCATGTGAGGGCTCACCTGGGGAGGTGCCCACTCCAGGCCCACCCTGATCGTGGGCTGACCTCAGCTTTTTCTGAGTTGTTGGATTGAAGTCATCATGTTCATTGTAGCTGTTGTTCAGAGGCCACTTTCGGCTTCCTGTCATGTGAGCTTTTCCAACATGGTAGCCTGCTTCATTACAGCCAACAAAAAAGATATCCTTTGCCAGGTCAAAGCCATTATCTTTTGTAACCTAGTCACAGAAGTGATTTCATTTCACCTTTACTATATGATTAGCTGTAAGTCAGGAGAAGGCAATTAATTATACAAACTATGAACACTAAGGTGTTGAACCATGTGGCATAGCCAAAATGGTACCATGTCACATGATCTCAACCTTCAATATTAGTTATCTCATGACATCACTACTTCTTACATTGTACCTGGATATATAAGATGATGGCCATGTCAAACTCAATCTCATAACAGATTTACCATTTCTTGAACAACAATGTTATAACAAATTTACACCATCAGTTCAATAGGAAAGAATTTGAGGACTGTGAAGTGAAATTGATAAGTCCTCAAAACTATTCAATGTATTGAATAAATGGAAAAAGAATTCTAGATTCTTTCACTTTTTCTCGCTTTCCACTATCACACATTGAACAAGATCTTACTATGTATAATAGCTTCTTTGGGAATTTTATCTACCTGATTTTTTTTATAAAGGTGCAACAGCTCTTGCCTACTTAGTAACATGCAAACTAAAGTCCTGTCTAGGAAGTGACAGTCATTTGAATTCTACACCGCTTTACTATAAATTATTAGAGAATTATGTCAACTCTGGAGATCATAGGGCTTTAAGGCACTTAATTGTGTGTATGTTGCTTGTATTTAGAGGAAGAAGTTTAGAATTTTAATGCAAGTAGTTAATCATAGACTTCCAAAGAGAATGCTGTCACTCAGGGATAATTAATTAAGCTTTTACATGAATGAAATTTTGGTAAGAAAACTAAACACCACTATGAGATGTAATTTGTGAATTCTGGACTCTGGCAATTACACAATTATTATGCAGGTCTCCCTGTCATAAAAGCATTTAAATTTTTTTTTTGCTCTGTATTTCAGCTTTATTTGAGGGATTCATCTGGGAATGAGGGTTCTACAAGTGTTGAAAATGGAGAGACTGTTTCCCGATGGCCAGATATTTTATTCACCATGTCTTTCCTGGCAGAATTTATGCCATTTACTTTGCCCATGCATGGAATTCATTTAATTTAACAGCACAATAAACATTTATAAAAACATTAATATTTGATTACTAAGTTGTATTATTATTATAATGTCATTTCTTTTCAAGATATATTGACTTCAATGTCTCATGGAATTACCATTTTGAGAACAGAAAGAAAAAATAAATTCTGAGCCCATATCATTATCTTGAAAGCAGATCTCAGTGACACTTTGAGCTGTTGAAGTAAAGTTAAAGAGAAAAAAAATAGAAATAAAAATAGAAAATCCTATAATTACTTGTAGCTTTGGAATAATTAATATATTTTCTTTATGAAGTAGTTGTTTGTGCATTGATTTAGTTAGGTATTTATTTTAATCATTGAACTTGAGCTACTCAAGCCAGTTGCTTGAATAAGTTGAAAGTGATTTTAACTGAATTGACTAACAAAGCCCATAAGCCACTGTGAGGCAGCTTTAACAAATTCTCAAAAAAAATAAGTCCATAAGCCTCTGTAAGGCAGCTTTAACTAATTTTCAAAAAATAAGTTAAAAATAGAGGCTGGAGGAATGGCATAATGGTGAAATCACTTGCCTAGAAAGGTCAAGGCCCTGAATTCAATTTCTCAATACCACATGAAGCTGGGTATGGTGGCACACACCTATAATCCCAGCATTCGGTAAGCTGAGGCAGGAAGATTGCCATGAGTCCAAGGCCAGCCCAGGCTACATAATGAGTTCGGGACCAGCCTGAGCAACTGAGCGAGACTCTGAAAAAAAAAAAGTTAAAAATAAAATCACTTACATGTGATTTTAATTTACATATATATATTTGTTTTGCCTTGTGGTTATAAGTTGCTTACATAAAAATATGTGCATATATGGGAAGAATATTCTAGTAAAGAGAGAGGCAAGGCCAAGACATTTAAGTGAGAAAGAGCAAGGGTTCAATGTGGATGGACTTATTTTATTTTTTGCATATCATGGACAATAAAAATCTGTAATTTCATGACCAATGTTTGGAGTGCTTCAAGGCAATTTAAAAAAGAGTGATCAGGGTATGCCTTTTAAAGATCAAAGAGTTGGCTTGAATTTATGCTGAATCCCATATATGTCCTGGTAGGCCATTTTTTTGAAATAAATAACCTAATTTTATTTTATTTTTCTGTTATATGTATTTTTCCTAAATATAAAACCCTGTGATAAATTGTTGCATATGTCTAATTTGCCATATTCTGGTACTGTTTTTAATTAGTAATTTTAATTTTCTGGGTTCTAATAAACAAATTAAATTGCATTATTACATTCAGAATCTAATTTTAAAGACCTGCTTCCCAAAAAGTGATTACATAAGATTATTAAATGACATCAAGAAAAATTTATTGCAAACATTCACATGTTTTATCATTATCACTTTATAGACACTGAATAAGCCAATCAGTTAACCCAGCAAAATTTAAGTTTTAGGTAACACATATTTTAGTAATTTAAAATGTAACAAATTTGAGTTTTACTGTGTACAAATCACATAGTAGAAATCTTAAAGAATAATTTTTTAACATCTCCGTGGACCTTAATGTGACTAGACTAGCATTTATAAAGCAAAAATTAAGTGAAACAACATTGCTATAGCAATGATGTGTGAGCAGTGTCATTCAGAGAAAGTAGATGATTAAAAAAATTGAAAATAAATATATAGAAAATTCTCGAATAAAGTTGACTCTCTTTGTTTTTATTGTTATGGTTTTTATTGTTGTTGTTTTCCAGCTATCCTCCTGTCTCAGCCTCCCAAGAGCTAGAATTGTAGACCTATACCACCACATCCAGTTTATGAAATGCTGGGGAAATTTTTAATTTTTTTTGACACAGGGTCTTGCTTTGCAGTTGAGGCTGGTCGTGAATTCACTATGTAGTCCAGGCTGGCCTCTAATTTACAGTAATTTACTTGCCTCAGCCTCTTGAGTGTTGAGATTACTGGAGTATGCCACCATGCCCAGCGTGTGTGATACTGGGGATTTCAACTCACAGCCGTGGGCTTGTTAGACAAGTGCTTCAACCTTTGAGCTATCTTCCTACCCCCAAGATTGACCCTCACTGAATGAACACTAACTATTCTGAGATCTCAGCACATTGTTTAACACCTAGTAATTTTTCAAACATCTGGCTCTTAAATCAGCAGTATTAGCATCATTTGGAATCGCATTAGTAATGCAGACTCTTGGATCAACTAAATTTGGTTTCAATAAGATCATGAGATAATTCCATCTGAGACACTTTCTAATACTAAATCTTATTTGCTTCACTCGTGTGAACAAAAAGAGGAATAGAACTTATATCACATAATTATTTGAAGATGAAAAAAATCTTTCTAGTTATAAGAAACTGAGATACAACTTAAAGCCAAGTTTAGGTAAATGCAAACTTCACATTATTTCTACTGTGCCAGGTATAGTAAAATCAATTGATTTTCAAGAAATATTTCTTGAGAATACTCATACTCTAAAAATAATGTTATAGCAATACCTGTGGCAATGTACCTTAAAGGCTAATTTTGGCCAAATACTTTGGGGATTTCTTTTCCCCGTTTTTATTTCTAAGTATTATGGCATTTAAAATGGGGTACAAGTAGTCATCAAGAATTTTCTCAAAATGACAAAAAAAAAAAAAAAAAAAAGGAAAAAGAAACACCAAAACAGATGATTTGCATGGCAAATGCCAGCTGGGGAGAAGGGAACATACGCTTGTATTCAAGAAAAGTTTCACAGGATGTAAAAAGAAACCATCTGCTTTTTCTTTTTGTTCTTGTTTAAGAACAGCTTGTGTTTGCAACTCACAATTTAAAACACGGTAATGACCTACAGGACGGTGTGAGGCATGCATCGCTCGGCTTTTTCTCTCCCTCTAATTTTCTCTTATTTCTTTTTTTCACTCCGTGTTTGCAGGCAAACAGAATGCAAAGAAGATATTTACACATTGCGACTTGGTGGATAAAGTTCTTCTGATCGCGGCCCGAGTCTGCCATTTACGTGTTTTCTGGGCATTCCAGGATGCCGAGATGAAATTCAGCCAATATGAACCAAGCATAATGTTCACTTCGCTATCAGAAACCCCCGAGGCTAAGACTGTGGCTCTGTGCGCCTCCTGCTCCTCAGATGCGGAGCCGAAATCCTGTGACCCTCTTATCTGCCACAGCACCTGGTAGGAACTTGGAAATTGTTTTTGAGAGAAAAATTGCAGTTTTATATGTTTACTTGTCTCATTAGTATTCATCTTGGTGGCTTTGATGTGTGCCTCCTTTTTCTCTGAATTTTCCTTAATGATGCAGACCTTACCAATCCTTAAGAGTGAATCACCGAAGGAGCTAATTATCGGGGAAAAAGAAAGGTGGGAGGTTATGAGGTCAGATAGCATTGCAAAATGGTCAAGATTAACTATGGCAGAATTCAGGTCCTTAACTCACCAGTTCTGTTGTTTTAGGAAGGTGTTGGAGATTCTGGGCCTTAGTTCTCCTATTTATTATAAGGCGATAATAGTAGGACCGTCCCCCACACCAGGCTTCTTATGAGATCTCAGTAAGTTGATTTTTGAAGGGCTCAGGATACTTTATTGAACACAAGAAGCATTTATAGCAAGAAGCAAGACGTGTGGCAGAAAATGCCTCCAGACATTGCCAAATATATCATGGGAATCAAAATTTCATTGCCACGAATTAAATTTCAAGATCATCAATTAACCTTGTCCATCTTTAAAATATAGAGTATCATGCTGGAGAAATAGCACAGCAGTTAGAGTGCCTTCATAGCAAACCAGAGGCCCTGAGTTTGATTCTCCAGAGTCTCATAAACCCGCCATGGTGGCACACACCTGTAATCCCAGCACTTGGGTTGCTGAGGCAGGAGGATTGCTGCTGTATTCAAGGCCAGCCTGGGCTACATAGGGAGTTCAGGACCAGCCTGGACTACAAAGAAAGACCCTGTCTCATAAATAGATAAATAAAATATGCGGTTTTATGATATACTCTCATGAGGCGAAAATCAAAGAGGACACAAGTATTTTTGGACATCCTGGTGGGAAGATGTCTTTTTGTAACATTTGTACAAAGGCTTCAAACAAACTCAAACTTTACTCTTTGTGTATATGCCCAGTAATGCAGATGAGCTAAGTTTATTTGAAAGGAATCATTACAAACTCATTAAGCACTCAATTTTCTGTCTCTTTGTATGAACTTCCTTTAAATTGAGATATTATCTTCTTAATAAGTGGTGGGTGAAGTGGCTCAGAGGAATACACCAGGCTAGGAGATTGTCTCTAGGCAAAAAGTGAGAGCTGAAATTATTTTGGCGGTGAGTATTGAAACAGTTTTTTAAAGTACATCTCAAAAGCTGGAGCCCTTATGAGTTTGTGATCACCAATGCAATATTCATTAATTTTCTGAAGGTTATTCTTAAATTAATTTTAAAGCTTCTATTTCTTAAATATTTTTAATCCATTTTTATCTTTTGGATTATCTATTTGGCTGGTCTCTTAAGCTAGTGTGTGTGTGTGTGTATGTGTGTGTGTGTATGTGTGTGTGTGTGTGTGTGTGTGGTATATGTTGTAATCATACACAGAAGATGAAAATACAAAAACAATAACCTATCTACTTAAAGATATATATATATATATATATCTCCAATAAGTATAGACATGTTAAATAAGAATGGACTGAAGCCAACATAAGAAGTTAGTTAAAGGCTATGAAGAATACAAAACACACAATTAGAACAATTAGACTCTCCAGGGAGAAAATAAACCTTAGCGCAGGGGAGCATTCCTTGGCTTGAGAGTGCAGCGTGTCATGTATGGTCCATGATGTCTTGCCTCTGTGGAGCCTATTTTTGTATGATATGTTTGAGACACTGAAAAAGAGAGTAGAAAAACTACATGAATAATGAAGATTAAGAAACTATAAAAGAAAAAGCAACAATGAAATAAGAAATGTAGAAATTCGGTAGAAATCTTAGAAATGAGAAACACTGTCATTTACATACAACATCTGATAAGTGGCTGGCTTCTAGGATAAGTGATGTCCAGACAATGGGCATTGCCAATATAATAATGATAACTCAGGAAGATTTAGAATACGGAATTCTAAAACCACAGAAGTCTAGTGAGATATGGCGGAGACCGAGGCCCTAACCCCAGTGTATATGTGCACAGGGTAATAGCAGTAGGAAAGATAAAATCATGATTCTCATGCACCTATAAAATAAACACTTGTTGCTGATTTGATTTGGCTCATTATTAATGAGTGCATCTGTGCTAAAGAATTGACTAACTTGTTATTAATGAGGAAGTCTGAAGTGCTTCAACTGGTTCATACAAGTCGTTCAAGTTTGTATTGAGTTAAGGAGTATTGAAATGAAGTTTAAAATAAATAATACAAGACAGGGTTTTCCACATAGGACCATGTAAACCTAACCTCCATGGATAAGAAATTTCCTGCCTATGGATGAAAGTTGTTTCGCATTGCTGTCAATACTCTAGATGTAGAAAGTTGGAATATCGCTCAAAGGCAATGAAAGGCTGGATTGAAGTGACCCGAAAGAGTATATTTGAAGTCAGAGGTAGATAAGTCATGGAACTGGCCACATGTGACCTGGTGCCTTCTTGGTATACAAAGTTCTCTTGACCACGTCCACACCTAGCACTTGCATACTGTCCATGGCTGTTTTCACATGACAGTCGTGGAGCTGCACAGCTGCACCGAAGATCATGTAACCAGACAGCCTAGAACGTTTACCAGCTGGTCCTTCCCAGGTCAAATTGGTCAGCTCCTGTTCCAATCACTACTATACTGAGGCAATTTTTCTCTAAATGAATAAAAAAGTGACTGGAAGAAGAAAAGGATGAAAAGAATTGTAAAGAATCAATAAAGAGAAAAGCTGATGCTTTTTTTTTCTAGGATTAAGTCAATACATGAATCCTTAAGCCAGTATTGCATTGTGAGCACAAGCAGATACCTAAAACTAGGATTACTCCTGACACACCATAGGAAAACTACATGATATTAACAGAGAAAGGGGAATGAAATTAAGAGAAACTAAAGGGAAAGTGTTAAATTATAGAAAATAAATTTTAAATTAGAAGTTACATGGCAATGTTTTACATATATTATCTGATCTGACTTAATAGTTATTCCATTAGCAGGTACTAATTGTACTGCCAATCTTTACCATTGAAGAATTTGAACTCAAAGTCAGATAGCTATACAGCTAAGAAGTAGAAGTGGTCGAGCTAGTAAAGGTAGACCCAAGATTTTAGACAGAGGCTTGAATACTCTATTTCTTTGCTATAGCAAAAGATCTGCTAAAAATACGTGGTACCTATACACAACGGAATACTATGCAGCCACTAAGAAAGACAGATATGTAGCCTTAAGTGAAAATAGGACCATCTAGAGTCAATAATGCTCAGTGAAATGGACCAAGCATAAAAGACTGACTATAGGTGGATGTTTTTCTTATGAAATGAACAAAAATAATAACATAAAAAGACCCACACGTGAATGACAGAATAGAAAGAGAGGCAAAGGTCAGATAGGGAAGAAGTGAACCCCTGAAGAAGGGGTGGACGTAGACACTCACTGATTCCCCAAGCCCCATGGTTCTAATGTGTTACAGAAAAACTTGCAACTCAGGTATTTCCAAAAATGTTATATTTTATACCATGTGAATTTTTAAAATCAAAATTAAAAAGAAAAAGAAATAAAATGACAGGGAGACAAGGGCAAAAATAAAAAGATAACACATGGTCCTTAATTGCAATGTGTTGGGTGAGAAGTAAGCTACCATATTGGTTTATGTGGAGACCTTGGCAATGAAGAAATAGCACAGGTGAAGACTTTGGCCAACAAACTTGTTGAAGATTCTGAGACCAGACAAGTGATTGTACCACTGGAGAGCAGGATGGGTAAGAGATGGGGAGATGGGCCTAAAATTCCAGTCAGGCTTGCAGGATGTGCTGAAGGCTTCATGTTACTGTAAGAGCAGTGAATGGATGTGAAAATCTTTTTTAAAAAAGTGAATGAGTGAGGTCTGGTTTGCAGCTTGAAAAAAGGAGTGGGTTGCAGGGTGAACAATAGTCTGTAGTTAAGAAACAGTGACTATTAGGAGATCAATTAGAAGCCTGCTGATATCCAACAGACAAGATTATTGTATATCCAAACAGAACTGCTAACCATGTAGCAATAGGAACTTGTGATAGTCACAGTGGAAGTAGAGGAGCATTGGACCTGGGTGGATATTTTCAGTAGAATCTTCATCTTTTTCTCTGGCTTGTCCTTTCTCTTGGATTTTCAGTGTTTGGCCTTATTAGCAGATGGAATGAACTTCTAGTGTTCTGAGGGCGTGAGTTTCTAAGGTGCTTGAACATGGCGCTGTGGTTGGTTCTTGTTTTTCATTCAGTCTTTGTGCTTCTTATCTCTACTGCAGTCCATGGAAGAAGCACATTCTTATGACAATACATTGATCCACTCAGCCCTCAATTTTCCCACCTCACATCAACCCCTTGCAAATGCAGATGTCCTCAACGGTGGGAAGGTGCTGGCCAAAAATAGCCACTCAATAGAAGATGTTGAATAAATGAAGGAGATTCAATTAGGTGGAGCAGATCATTTTCTTCTGCCAATTTTATCTCTCTTCATCTAGTATTTCTAGACTCATGCTGATTCCCAAGTGCCTTAGGAATGAAAAGCCTTCTCTAATCACCCTATCATTTGCTTAAACCAATAATATTCCTCACGTAAACTATGTAGGCCTTTATGAATGTCTTGAATAATCAAAAGCACTTGGATTGCATTATCAACAAAACATCCATATTTCAAAGATAAATTCATAATAGCTCTAAATCATCATGTCTCTTACTGTGGACTCTCGAAACATGACTAATGCATTTTTTTTCCTCCATGAATTGCTATTCACATGACATGGACATCGCATTGCCACTGTAAGCCTCAGTTTCTTTGTCTATAACACAGAGTTGATATTTCCCCACTTTGAATTTGTAAGGATTAATGAGATAACAATGGGCATAATCATAATAAATTCCCTCCTGTTTGTTTCTTATTTTTTGTATTTTTGCCTATTTTTTTATTGTTGCTTTGTCCTGTATGTGCCCAAACTTGCCATGGATTACCTAGCTGGCTGCACCTCCTTTTTAATTTTCTCAAATCTCTTGTAATTTTTGCTCAGATTTTTGCCTTTTCTGCATCAGATAAAAGGAAATCAGAAGCCTTCTACCTCACCTATCATGAATATTTTGATTTTAAAAATGGCCCCAAAATGTTTTCTTCTTAAGGGGAAACAATTGAAGTTGAACTATTTTTTTCTAAACTCTTTGCTGAATTGCATAAAAATTTGCAGATGTTCCGGAACTCCCTTCTTCCTTCATCCTGTTACATCAGATGTGCTGTTATCCAAGGGAACTGGGCAGTGTGCTTGGTGATGAGCCGGAAGCAATAAAGCCTCTTATTCTAGACTTTGCTTTGTAGGGTTGGCGTTTCTGAATTTAGGATCAGCGGGTGTGTTCATTGTTCCCTCCAGTCATCTCTCCTTTCTCCCACTGGCTCTGGAGTTTCTTTAATCATTTGCTTTGCATGAGCTTCTACCCTTCCAATGTGATTTTTAATAGGCTATTATTTTGAGTCCTAGGTGAGAATGTCTTGCAATCCAGTTCCCAGTAGCGATTTTGTGTGCCTTTGTTGTTTTTGATTGTCAGATGAAAAGCGTGTTAAGGTAAACAGTTTAATATAGTGATGTCTTTCACTTGGGTGGTGATATTAAGTGCTGATAAATATGGTAGAAACCCTGGCCTTTGATTCCTGGTCTCAAATATTTCCTGTGGTATAGTACCTCACTTTGCTTTGAAAGTGTAGTATAAAGAGGTTGGAATGGCCTTTGTCCCTTAAATTAGAATCTGAATTAAAAAATTTTTTTGAATTATTCTGGAATTTTGTATCTACTCAATGTAATCTCATAGACTTAAGAGAGAGGAAATGCAGCACTTTGCACATTCAGGTAAACACAAACATTCTCTCAACTTTGCTAATTGATCTTGAAAGGCATCTCAAATTTCAGTACTTATGTGACTTTCCTAAGAGGGCTGATCAAAACGTACTTTGTGACCCAGTGCACCTTGTCCTTAAGTTTACCTGTGTTCAATCCACCTTGAAGGATCCTCCCCAGACTGCCAGTGTTGCTGACCTGCGGCTTTCACGCACCTGTAAAAGCTTCTTTCTAATTCCCCGTTTGCGTGCTGTGATCTTCTCCATCCCTGGCACCACTCGGGATGTGAGTAGACAAATGGATTTGAGAACTGTATTAGTTTCCTGTAGCTGCCAAAACAAATCACCACAATCTGCTTGGCTCACACCAGCAGACATTTATTGTCTAACAGTTTTAGAGGCCAGATGTTTGAAATTGGGTGGCAGCAGATCTGTGCCTCTCCTGATTCTCCAAGGGAAATTCCCCATTCCTCATTTCTTCCAGCTCCTGGTAGCCGCTGCATCATGCTGATCTCCACCCATCTTTATGTGGCCTTTTCCTCCTCCTTTCCACATCCCTTCTTTGTGTGTCTCTTTAAAAAGATTGTCATCATTGTTGGGGCCAATCTAGAAATTCTAGAGTTTACCCTACACAGGAAAATGCCTTATGAATTAATTAATTTGTTGGTTTTCCTCCTAGTCAAGCTCACATTAATATTCTCTGAGGTTAGGAAATACAAATTTTTTTTTAGAAAGACATCCCCTGCCATGGTTCAGATCAAAAGCCTCATGTGCCTATGGACTGTGTAGTGTTGAGAGGTGGGGCCTGGCTGAGAGGGGCGGATGCTTAGGGAATGACATGGAGGGGTGAGTGCTAGTTCTGCCCTTCCCCCAGACTTCTCCCTGTTCCACCATGCTGTGGGGATCTCTGTCTCCCGGGTGGCTCTAGCCCTAGCTGCATCCCTACCATGTGATTCCACCATTTTCCAGCCTCCCACCTGTGAACAGACTGAGACATTCCAAAAATGTAAGCTATAATAAATATTTTCTCCCTAAGTTGTAGATGTCAGGTATTGAGTTGCAGTGAAGAAAAAGTAACTAAGATGCCTCTAGACCAATATAAGAACCATACATAAATATGACATTCATGATGTCTCATCCAAATCAGAGATCTTGTAATTTTCAATAGACAAGTTTTTAGCAACTATTAATGTAGAATGAGGGTGTCAGATACCAATGTTCTGTGAACATCTGTGGAGGACACTGTGCTGTGAAGGTCTTTAGGGGAGACAGGAGAAGACAGGAACATGTGATGAGGAGTGTTAAATTCAAGAAATAAAGTAATTAAAGGAGGAAGGTAAAAAGCAAGACCAGAGCCAAATGTAGTAGAAGCCATGACAACCTATGGTGTTCATCATGTGAGCCAACCTGTGTTCTCCGAGTTGTCTCTGATGGTGTAAGGCACAGGGGTCAGGTGAAAAGTCTAATATAGTAGGTTTGGGGTGGAAATTCGAGATTCTACAGACCCAGTAAGCCAGATCAAACTGGCCCTATGGTTCGCACTGAGTGGAGAGGGCTTTGGCTAGGTAGAGGTAACAATCCAGTATAACAGAGTTATTTACTGGATTAAGTACACATCACTACTGGCAAAACAATCACTTCTGTAGGAAACTGGAGATGTTTGTTTCTTCTTTAGTCCAATTTCAAAGTTGTATCGAGTATTGCCAGTCGTCTGACTTTACAGAGAATCTGTATTTCTTATAAAAATCTTCCTATTTATCAATTTGGGCAGAAGAATGATAAAATAGTAGATTGACTTATTGATGGACCAATTGAATTTAATTACTGTTGTTTAATCTCTGAGGGGTGGATTATTTGTGACTCACTTATAATTTGAGCAAATCTGTTACTCCCTCTGTACAACACAATAATCATGGCAAATGGTAACACTCACAAACTGAAAGAAAAAGAGAAGGCCAACAACTTAATGTAAGTGTTCAACTAGCTTGTGCTTTGTTTTGTATGGCGCTCCGAAGGGGTAGCTGTGCAGAGCATACCATGTCAACAAGGAAATGAGACATTCCAAGGGCTATTAACTACTCCACCAGAGATCTTAGAAGATCGTTGCAGTGTTACTTAGCGTGGGTGTTTATGTAATTCTCATGCAGAAGAGCAAATTTACCGTGCTCAATGGTCCTCAGACACACTGGCTTGCACGAGAGCAGTTTAATGATCCTTTGACAGTAGACTGTGGCGTACCTTATAAAATGAATTGTGACAGGACAGAGGATAGAGAGGAGTTGTTGATTTTCAATGTATTATACATATCATGAATTCTCTTGCTAGTGGAGTATGGAACATGGAATATGGTATTTTCAGCTTATTTGTTTGCAGAATGGAACTAATTGATCATGGTGGTTAGCAATCTTCTCATCTCTCTGTGGTTATAATCTGCTGTGAGTTTAGATTAATGTAATTTACTCTGTTGAATCCTCTGAAAAATGCTGGATTATCTACAGAAAGATACATGACAGAGCTTGGGCGTCTTGGAACACCGCTGTCCGTTGCATATGTGATCTTGCTTTTAACACTGCAAATGTTTCAAGCATTGATGTAAATGCAGTGTCCCAAGGGCTGTGCACTGAAGGTGTAGGAAATATAGCAACCGTGTTTGTGGCTCTCTGTGCTAAAGTTGGAGAGCTGCACTACAGTTTTTCACTGTAATGGAGTAAAGAGAATATGATTTAACAGGCAGAAGAACCAGCACCATAATATAGCTAGATACGTTATAATAAAGCTTTATAATATAATGCCTGGAGTCCTTCAAGTTGTTCCTGAAAAAACTTGTAAAACTATCTTAACCATAACAAAATGAATATTCTCTGCAAAGCTCAGAAGAGAACCCACTGCAGAATCTATGACTAAGTTGAGGTTTTTGTGAACTTTATGAAGATATTAGAGTGAGTGAGGGGCTAAAATTATGTCTAATATATATTATGTATATAATATACATATATATAATATATATATATATATATATATATATATATATATATATATATATGCTGTATTGTTTTTCTTTCCTCCATTGAGTTTATATCAAGAACTATTTTTCCTTAGGCAGATAAAAAGTGAAAACGAAATCCAAACCTAATCTGCTCATGGTGGTGCATCTGAAAACCAGAACTCAGAAGGCTGAGGCAGAAGGATTGCTGTGAGTTTGAGGCCAGCCTGCAACACATAGTGAGTTTATTACTACAGAACAAGACCCTGTGCAAAAGAAAATGAAAGGTAAAGTTGACCAGAAAACCCAGTATACAATCAAAGAAGATTAATATTTAGAAAAATGCAAGTAGGAAAGAGAGAGCCAAGCATTTGGCTCTGTTCACCCAATGCTGAAGAACTGGTAATTTCATTTGATCTGCAGTGTTTTCCTAGAAGTCGGACTTGAGAGGGATTATGAGGCTGACTGTGGATCCACTGAGATAGAACATTATGATTGATTAGCAATGTCTGCCTTGGACATGAGAAGGGGAGTATAAGTAACCTGAGTGTTACATATAACCATGGATACTTTGCATTTAATTTGTAGAGGGATTCTCTTCTTCAACATTTACAAAGGCCGTTGTAGTCATTGATTTAGAATTCTTGAGTCCTCTCTATTGGATAAATAAATATACTTTATTAGACAAATGACAATAAATGTGATGTATATAAACCAAATAAAAACTAACAAAAACTTATCCTTAACATTGGCGATAGATAAATCTCACACTGTTGCAAATCTCTAAGTGTGAACACCCTATCAAGCAAGTCTTTAGAGTCTCTAAAACAGCAGTAGCAATAAGATGCCCAATAGCTTGGGCATGAAGATATGGGGAAGTTGAATTAAGCCATCCTCGCAAAATGATCTGCTGTTGCATATCAATGATAACACTGTAATGTGGGCCACTGAAAACTCACAGCTTATACAGCTGATGAAACTTCAACTTGCTGTCTGTGGTAAGAATAACCACCAAGTGGTCTGCACCCTTAATCCTCTGCATCTGAGAATACATATATGGTATATGACAAAAGGGACTTCAAAGTGGGAGATTATCTTACTATAGATTACCCAATGGGCCTAACTTGATTGCATGAGCCTTTGAAATCAGAGAAATTTAATTAGTTGGAGACATCGTGGTGCAGCACAAGTTAAAGGAATAAGGAAAATTTTACTTGCTGTTGCTGGACATGACCATGCACAAAACTTAGCAGACGTGTAACTGACTCTAGAGGCAAACAGCATCCCTCAGGTCATAACCAGCAAGGAATGGGAATTTTGTCCATGCAGCACAAGATAGGAGCTTAGCCAACAGCCTGAATAAAGCCTGGCCTGTCATGGAAAACATCTTAATCTTGTCCTAGGGAAACCTACCATTTCCTAGTATTTGCTCTGCTAACTTCTGAAAATGGCCAAGAATATCAAAGGCCTTTGCTATTCCATCTGTGTCTGGGCTTCTACTGAGGCACCACAGGTCTTTATCCTGACTGAAGAATGCAGTTTGTTTCCTGGTCCATAATTATTCCATGTCTATTTTTATTTATGTTTATTATGATTTATTATTTTTATTTGTATAGACTTAATGCTTAAATGTCAACTTTCACCATGGAACTTTTTTTTTTCCTTTTCCCTCTTATGACCTGAAGACCTTACACGCTATGGTGGTGACAGGAAGAGATTGTGAACCTACCATTGACGTTGACTCTGCACTTCCCCCGCTCCCCATTTTTTTGATGAGAAGAAAACTATCTACAGATTGGGGGATATTAATAAGCAATGAATCCCCCAGGAAAGCTATCATTCCATGGTAATTCTTCTGCTACAATTCTCTTTTTCCCATCTTTCCTTTCCTTTTCTTGGTGAAATTGCCTGGGCTGTTTGTTTTGAATCCTTTGTGCTTTTCAGGGAAAACCGTGGGAATACCTGGGGACCAGGATGTCTCATCCTGCCCTGCCCTGAGGCTTCCATTATTTAATGGATTTACCATGTTTATTGTCTAGTGTTGTGTTTCTCCACCTCAGTAATAATGTTATTTTGGGTAGAGTAATTATTTGGTGTGTGAGGCGAGGAGGGAGGATGAGGACACCATAGGACATTTGGTGACATCCTTGGAGTCTGCTTTCTAGATGTTGTTATTAATCCTGAATCATGACAACACAGATATCTCCAGGAATCACCTACTGTTTTCTGCAGATTGAGAATGGCAGGGCTGTCCTATGATTGTTGGGATTATGTCACGTGCCTGTGCATCATGGCTGTAAATATGTAACAAATCTCTCCTCATGTGAGCCAGCACAGAACACAGAACTCTCTGGCATGATGGTCAATTTCATGCTCATGACAAGACATTTGTATTTTCCAAGAGGAAGTCTTCCAGTACACATCCAGCAGGTTGTGACTTGGTGAAGTTTTTTTTTTTTTTCCCAGCTTTGAAAATGTGATTAAAGAAGTGAATTGAGCTGGAGGACTTGTAGCTGTTAGATATCACTTCCAACTCTGCTGGATTCACAGCCCAAAAGAACTCGAGCAAACAGAGCTTTGTTCTGACCTCACATCTGAGTTGCAAAAGGCTGTGGTGGCACGAACCCTTCTGTCTCCCTCAGAATATGTGATCCTCATTCTCCTCATTCTGCAAGTTAATTTTAGGCACAAGACATGACAATCTTTAAATTTCAAGAGTGCTACAAGTTGTATATCATGTGGCAGTAGCACGACTAGATGAAATGCAAAATATAAGTGCTGTCTTTAAAACAAATGTTTATTAAAAAGTCAAATTAGCTAATAAACATATCAAGACAGAGCATATACTGTTCTGTTAGTTTTTTGGTGCTATCATAACATATTATCACAAATTTAGTTGCTTAAAATTTATTACTTTGAAATTGCATAGGTCAGAAGTCCAAAAGAGTTGGAAGAAAAAAGAATCAGGGTTTTGGCCAAACTTCATGGCTTTCAGAGGCGGTGGGAGAGGGAGTGAGAATCAATTTCCTGCCCTTTTCTCTGTCTAGAGGTTGCCCCTCTTCCTTGCCTCGTGGTCCCTTTTCAGTTTTCAAAGTGCACATTCCAACCTTTGCCCTATCATCTTTCTCGGCTCTTCCTCTAGGACTGCGGGATCTCCCAGACCTCTGATGCGAGAGCTCCCGTTGTGGACAGCCGTGATGGCACAGATGGCTTACTCACCCCGGGGACATGGGACTTTTCAGATCTTTCAACCTCTAGGTAATGAGTCAGAGTTGTAACTATCTACCTTTTTATTTCTTAATTTTTACTCTCTCTCTCATTAATCTCTTCAACTCCTTTTTCTCACAAATTTTGCATTTTGCTGTGATAATAAAGGGGTTTGGAAAAAGTCCATGTTTTACAACTCATTAATTTATGTTCTGATTTGTGTGGAGTCTAAAATAGTCAAAGGACTCTGACGCTTTTATGAAACCAGATGGTAAAAAGGATTGGAGTGTACTCCCAACAACGTGTGACGGTCAATTAATTTCTCTCTCCATATTTTAGGATGCACAGGAGATAACCCTTATGAATTTAATTTGGTGACCTTTCACAGCTGTCAGATGTTAATAATTTTACCTGTTTTGATATTTTCCAAAATTGCTGAGGACCTTGTGACATAAAGAACTAGTGACCATGCATAAACCTAAAATTTGAGGCAGTGACCTGTGGGAGTAGATGTCTATGAGAGGCAGGATGAGTTCTCTGCCCCTTAGTGGGATCCTAGTCTGAGGATGTAGAGTTTGACGATAAACAGTGCTTTGTCTTTAAGTCACACTTAATCATAGTAACCAAATATCCTGGAAATTCAAAAGTCTTTATAAGAAAAGCATATTTATTTTCTGTTTATTAAAGGGGAATGTAGTTTTAAAAAGTAATTGAGGTGCTCTGTTTTTGCTAGTGATCTTTATTTTAGTATCACTTGTATATTAAGCTCTTAAATTTCAGGGGAAAGCATGCAAAATGGCAGTACCAAATCAAAATCTTCCTCTTACTTTGTTGACTTCTGCATGCCTCTTTTGAAGGATTTCATGTTGTGAAAAATGATTTATAAATGTAAAAAAGAAGAAATTAGTATAAAGAAAGCAATAAACATTGCATTTTTGTTGAACAAGAAATATTTTATAATTTTTTATATGCTTGTAGAATGGCTCCATAGATCATTTGATAAAAATGGCTTTCCTGATAAATTTCAAGCCTAGATGAGAAAGTGTCTTATTTTCAAAGCAATCACTTGAATCTAGACTACTCTGCTGTGTTAAAGAGTTCAATAAAAATGATAATTACCCTTTTATACTAATAAATGTTGTCTTTACCTGAGAAAATCATTAAAAGAAAATAAAAATGAAGAAGGCCTGTCCGTGGTTAGGAATATTCATTTTCTTTTAAATAGTAGCTTATTGTTTTCATGCCTTACACATTTGTATATTGCACCTAAACCAATAGTCAAGTTTCCCCAAATAATTGTCTTCAGATTTATTCAGTATTGAGGCCAAAAGACCAAAAAACCAATTTCTTCTTCCTGCTTAATGTAAGTCATTTTAGAAACCAGGAGGTCATACTGTGTTCCTTTCTGGAACCCATGTTTTACATGGCAGTAAAGACACTCAGTTCTTTAATATCTGTATTAGTTTGGGTTCTTTCAAAAGACAGAATTTACAGATTTTTATCACAAATAGGTCTATTAAGAAGGCTTACAAATCCAAGGATAGAGATGGTCCAAGATGGCTGTAATGTTCTTGGAGTAGATGTCACTTTATGGTATGAAGACAGTAGGTAACTATGTTCATTCATTCAGGGACAGTAGCCAAAAGGAAAGGTCTCAAAGAACATCCCGGAGTTCCCCAGCTTTCCCTTGAATTGTACTTTCTCCTTTCTGTGTTTTTTCTTTCTCTTTCTCCCTTCATTCTTCTTATCCTATGAAAAACATACCTTGATGAACCAACATATCAAAAGATTTATAAACATGGTTCACAGAAGATATCCTTCTGATGTGTTTTAACTATTTATCCATGAAAGAGGCACAACCAGAACCGATCATTCAATCTTAAGTTCTTCTTCAAGATGGAAACTGCTGCCTGATTATAAAAACAAAAGAATGTACACATATTTCTCATCTTATGAAATCCTACTCCCACGTTAGGTGAGAGTCACATGTTCTTCAGTGGCTCCTGATCCTCAGCAGGAGAATAAAACGTGACCTTCTCTGAGTCATGAATTCCAGTTTTAATAATCATTATTTCTCCTTTCCATTCCCTGATCTTAGCAATCTCTTCTGAGTTTGTTGTCTGTCATCTTTTCATTTCTAGGTGAGTTTAGAAATAAATATGACTGTAAGACAATAATGGCATCTTTTCTCAAATATGATTTAGTTTAATCCATTGATTTCCTTGCTCACTTAAAAGCTATTATATCAGTGTCACCTTTCATTTTGAGCTTTGAAATTTTATTTACAGAATTGACTTAGATCTATCTTTCCTGAGGCATTTACTGTGTCTACTCTAAATCATCTTTAAGATATATACTTTTCATGTTTCATTTCATTTTTTAAAAATTTGTTATTTATACAGACACAAAGTAAAATTAGCATGCAATACTCTATTGTGAATTAGTTAAAACTCATTTCACTCCATGTGACTTCAAATATTGCTGTAATTTTTACCACTTATAATCAAAGCTTAAGTTTATAAGGGAACACATGAAAGTACTATCTATTCCTTTTTGATCTTTAGGCATTTGGTTAAATGAATAATTAAAAGTAATGTCTACAATAAATATGAGAACTGTTTTACACAGGGATCATTGCTAACAGTCCTAATTCTAAAAAGGCAATGTTTCTCCTGAGAATTTATGTGTAAAATACATCCTCAACTACTTAATTAAAAAATGAATTTATCTTTGAATAAGTTCATGAAATAGTACCTATAATTATTCCCACATACAAATGAGTAAGTTGTAGCTAGTAGGTAGCAGAGAAAAGATTTTTCTGAAACTTACCTGTTTTTCTCTCTTGTTTCTGGATCAAGGTGGGAAGGTTCTTTCTAACTTTTGGCTTAATATGCCAAAGATTCAGGGAAATTCAATCAGAGTATTCATGTACTCAAGTACTCAAGTACTCAAGTACTTCACAGTCTGCCATTGCTCCAAATCTCAGAAGCAACACAGTCTTTTCATCTTTATAAAAAAGAAGCACACAGAACACATTTACACATGTTTTCTGTTTTTCTCATTCACACACTTAATCTACGCTTACCTAGCAGTACAACTTCCTGAAGACATACGCGGATTGTCTCCCCCTATGAAAGTGTCTGTGTGATGTGCACCTGTGTTGAGTCAATAACTGATTTTTTTCTTCACGGTGCCTTCACTCCACATGCTTTCCTGTGTGCTCATAAAATAATGAGGTGCGATCCCTATAGGGGTCTCCTTCAATGTCCTTTTAGCTGTGAACATTGGAACGTAAATCAGACCACCACATGAAGCCACAGGAGATGCCCATGGTTGAAAACCTTAACTAATGTATATGGCTTGGATAAGTTTTCCCTGAAGGCCCATATGTTAAAGGCTGACTCCTCATGGTAGCGGTATTGGGAAGTAGTGGAACCTTTAGGAAACGGGGCAAGTGAGAGAGGTCTTTAGGTCATTTGGCATATACTGGAGGGGGGCTTATGGAATCTTCTTCTTCCTCTCTATCACCTTATGGTTTTGAGTCAAACAGTTTTCTCTGTCATGTGTTCCTGCCATCACGATCTGTCTCACTATAGGCCCAAAGCAATGACCATGGGCTTCAGGCACTCAAACTGAACCAAAGCAAAACTTTTGTCTTTATAAGTTAATCACCTCAGGTATTTTGCTACAGTGGTGGAATACTGACCACCACATTGCACACTCAGTCACTTATTCGTTGCATAACTAAGTATGTAGCACAGGCTATGAAGCTGGTGTATTTTTAGGACTTAGGACCTAAACAAAACCAAGTCCTGCTTTTTGTTGTTACCTACATTGTAAAAGAGAGACTCACACAATAAGTCTAATGCACAAAAATGTCTGACATACACCAAGCACTCTTAGTAGTAAGACATCCCCGACTCTGAGTCAGTCTCTGATCATGACAGTGACTAGGGGTTGGAAGCATTACTGTATCTTCAGCTATATCTATTAGGGAAATGCAGGCTCTTGGTCATCAGGAACTGTATGGGAAATTGTGTTTTGGTAGATTTGAATATGGTAACTAGAAAAGAACACAAAGTCCTCTCCCAATTGCCTCCAGTGTTTTCTGTGGGACAGTTTTTGGAATACATTTTTCAAATTTGAAATATTTCACTTAATTCATTTTAGTAATTTCCTCAGTCTTGCAACAGGTCTGGCTGCAGGCCAGGAAATGAATGAAGATTAATTTAAATTTTGTTTTCGATTCTCTAGGTGAACTGTGTTTAGTGAAGGGAAGCTAGATAGATATTGGATGAATTTTGGTAAACAAATGGCATAGATAGACAAGGATGACAGCAGCCACAGGAAGGTTCCAGTCCCCTGTGCCTTACTGTAGAAAACAAGCAAACAGACACCAGAGGGCCCTTCATTGTGACCTCTGTCTCACCATTGTCATATTTTCAAGATATGTGAGAATGTTTTCCTTTCCATATTTTTGAAGTGATGAATGCATTTTTTCTTGCAAAATATTTAAGGTTAAGAAATCATTAGATGTTCTAAATGGCAGTCCTTAGGCACAAATGATTTTCAATTTTACACAGAGAAGTCTTTCACATCCTGACATACAAAAAAATGAATGATTCCAAATGGTGCACAATGGCGCAGTCGGGTTGCTTGGGGCTCCTGGAACTTGTAACCAACCCAAACATTTTTATCACCTCCATGACAGTACACAAGTCAATAATGAAGAGATGATTCAGTGGCCAAATCCAAATCCAAACGACAGTGGCTTTAAAAGCAAATAGCCCAAGCAAAGTGACATTGATGCTACTTTGAAACAGTGACTGTTAAATCTGTTACTGTTCGACTGTGTCAAAGAGCCATATACTATCTGACTTTTACCTCAGGAAATCTTTGAAGGAAGAAGAAGAAAACCTTAACGGATCTCACTTTTGTTGCAGCTGTAACCTAAATTGCCTTGTTTTGAACTTCAAGTTGGTCTCTACCTGGAGTTGTTTTGATGCCATCAGAGATAGGATCCTGGGTATTCCAAACAGAAAGAGGACCCCTCTCTTCTCTTCTCTACCACATCGCATACTCACCTGATTCTTTGTGATCTATAAATTTAGGGAGTGACGCATATTCTGAACAGAAATAACTTGTTTATTTTTGTTCCTCAATTATATTTTTATAATTTCAACTTTTAAGTTTAACAAAGCATTCTATGTTTTTTCCTTTTTCTTAATTTCAGCAAAATGAATTGCAAATACATGAATTATGTTCAACCTTGGAGTCAATGGAGTAACTAAATCACTTTGCTAATAAGAATCAACTGAAGTATAAATATACTAGATTAAAAATGAAACAAAAGATTCATATATACTCATATTTTGGGGAGGAGGCAAAAGGTGGGCAAATATCCTGAATCGGTAAATATTTCTTCTTTCTTTCTTTCTTTCTTTCTTTCTTTCTTTCTTTCTTCCTTCCTTTTGCTTCATTTTTTTTTTTTGACAGGGTCTACTTCTATGGCAGAGGTGGTTGTTGGCCTTGAACTCATCATCCTGTGATCTTAGCTTCCCAAGTACTGTGAGTACAGGCATGCACCACCACATCTAGTTAAGACTTATACGATCTTACATCATCTTTTTAGGATTTCCCAAATTTATTTTAGACAATTGTAAAGAAAGTAATCTGTATAGTTTAGGGATACTAATTTTAGCTTGGAAGACTCTATTGCTTTTTTTCTGTTACTTCAAGAATCTTTCATTCATTATTTATCTTTGTATCTTCTACTCTGAGCATTATTTTAATAATGTTCAGAGTAGAAGATACAAAGATAAATAGAGAAATGTCTAAATATTTCAGAGGAATGTTTTAGAGATAGAGAAATGTCTAAATATGTTGTCTGCTTTATTGGTGTAAGAAAGAGGTAAATGCAAAAGGTTTTAGAATTGGGCAAAATAAAATACCTTCTTAAGAGGTAAGCAGCAGTGTATACACTGTTGAAAAAAAGCAATTAATTTTGGTGCCTTCTCCAGCAGTCACTTTTACAGGCTATTCTCTGCTGTTGTAGAAACAGCCCCATTGTCCTGGAAACTGTGGAGGTGTCACCTGTGGAGAAGATAGTCTATTTCTTTGACACTGTTGCTTTGTTAAAAATGAAATAAAAATAAAAATGAAACTCAGTCTGAACCAAGTATCTGCTTGATTTTGAAATTAGAATCTTCCAAATCTTCTTAAACAGAGTCAAGAGGCCCAGTAACATACAATTTACAAGCAAACAAATACAATTAGTAGCAGAGAACCTCGTCGAGATGCAGCTTCCAGCAGAAATTCAAAGGCCACACTAGGTGTTGGTGTTTGCCTGGTAAGAAGCTGTCATGATCCTTTCTGCCTAAAATATTCTTTCACATAGATGGTTACTTAAAAATTTGTGGTGGAGTGGATTTTGTTGTTCAGACAACATGTTATAAATCCATTTTAACTGCCTGTAGGTCAAAAAGAAGAGAAGGGCATTGATTTCAGAGAGATTTCTTATGCATTTTAAGACTGAAGAAAAGATTAGTATGTGATAATATGGATACGCTGTTGATGCCGCCCCTTCCCCAATTATTATAATTGCTATTTTTTGTCTGTACATTTACCAAGAAATATAGACTGCATTTATTGAAACAAACTGTTCAAACAAGATTTGGTCTTACAATGTTCTTCAAAAAAAAAATCTTAGCTGTGTCTAGAGTCAAAACTGCATAAGAATGCAGATTTCTAGCCCCAGATGGAAGAAAGAGCCTCCGGGCACACAGCATGCTAGCTAACGTTTAATATGAATGTAAATCACAGAGCCAAGGCTGAGGGTGCAAGTAAATCCTCTTCACCTGCATTCCCTCGGACCCCGGCCCCTCTCGCAGGACTCAACACTGCAAAAAGGAGAGGTGTTTCAAACCAATAATGCCGTTAGGTATAAAGCTTTCCCAAGACTTCCTATTCCAAAGGGCTTTGTATAGCTTAAATTATGTGTTTCTTTTGGAAAATAAATAAGCTAAATGGCGATGTTTGGAACAAGAGATGATGCGAGGTGAGGGAGAGTGGATAGAAATACAAAATACAGCTGCTTAACGGGTCCAGGCTTCTCAGTCAATAGACAAGTGCTAGAACAAAATTTTCCAGAGACTGAATCATTATGCATGACTACAGGCAGATCACACAGCATAGAAGGTTTGGAATGGTTTTCAATCCAGTTTCATCGGATCACAGCTCTGTCTTCTCTGAAGGCTTCCAATATGTAGCTAAACCCTAAGCTTCATATAACTTGCAAGATGAAGTTTCATGACAATAAAAGCATGTGTAATTTATAGTTGGCTCATAGAAGGAAAACATTCAACTTGGAAGTCAGCGAAGGGCAATTCAAATAAACGGAAACTCGGAGGGCAGGGCGCTTCTTTAGTTCTAAATCTCTGCGTGGTGAATTTTCTTTAGTGTGAACTTTAGTTGGTGAAAGGTGTTGGCTTCAGCTCAGTGGTGTTAGCAATTATTCGTAACAATAGGGGCTGTGTCGTTAATTAAACACATCCTTCTTGCAGAGAACTTACCTTGTTTGTTCTCACAAAACCCAATGTTGTAGTAGTATTTTTCTGCTTAAAGAATGAGAAAAGGGGCTCTATTGTTATCAATAATTACCCCCCCAAAAGTAGTCATAATCTATACAATTAATGATAAGTAAAGACAAAAGTAGAACCTAGATTTTTCCAAGTCTATAGATTTTGTTCAACTTCTATGAAGCAATTGCTAGAACAACGGTCAGGCTTTGCGCAGCTCTGTGAATAAAACAGTTCAAGATGGATAAAAGCACCTATTGCATTTTTAATATTTTCCATTCTGCTTACCAATTTGCTTAAATAATACTGGGAACAGGAGTAGGAAATAATTTGTTATCAATCTGTTTTTAGGAAAGAAATCTTGCTATTCAATCTGTTAAAACGTAGATGCAAGTGGTTGTTTCAAAACGGAACTTGGAGTAATTGGGAAGTCTTCGTTGTAAATATTATTAAGAAAATAAGAAATTGCAAAGACTATTTAGCAATGAAAATAATAGAGTGCCAGCAAACTTGCCCGAGAGAATGTTTAAGGCATTTGAGTTCCCCACTGCTCAGTGTCTTAGCTCCTGTCCCCACTCCCTGTTTTATATGGCATAACTCAATGTAATCTGGGGGTAACATTTTCAATAGTTGTTCTGAGCCCAGTGAGGGATCCCAGGCCTCAAGTATTGCCTCTTAAACTTTTTACATATAAGTGTTGAGCTTGGAATGAACCTTAACAAGGATGGAGACAGCAAGTAATAGCATCCGTTCTTCCCAGTAGCCGGTGTCCAAATATAATGACTGATACACATCGACGCCCTGCACGCTGCTTGCTGCTCTACGCATGCCCTTCTCAGGCTTTGTTCTTCAACACTTCAGTGAGTTCAGTAAGGTCCTATGTTGAATCCATGATGAAATTCTCAGTCCTATGATACAGAAGCAATGTGCACTTCCACACAAGCATCGCCACTTCCTAGAAGCCATCCTTGATTTCGGATCTGAAGTAGCCTCTCGAACCCAATCATTCTGGGTTGTAATATCCAGTTTCAATACTTTTCTCAGAACTTTCTTGTTGGGTATAAAATGTTAGAGTCTTTCTGAACACTCTGAGCTCATAGACATCCCTGCTGTCCAAGGGAGAGAAGGTATATTCCCATGTGTATGTGGAAGCAGAAATAGCTTCATTTAAGGACAGCTAGAAGGGAGACTGGAGAAATGGCATAGCAGTTAAAGGGCTTTCCTTGCAAGGACCAGGCCCTGAGTTCAATTCCCAGTGCTACATAAAGCTGGGCATGATGGCTCACATCTGTAATTCCAGCACTCAAAAGGCTGAGGCAGGAGGATTGCTATGAGTCCAAGGTCAGCATGAGCTACACGGTGAGTTCAGGACCAACCTGGGCTGCAGAGTAAGACCTGTTTCAAAAAAGAAAATAAAACCAACAAACAAAAACCCAGACATCCAGAGGGCAGGAAGAGCCTTATAGCCTTACAGATAGAAAAGTGAAATGCACCTGATCTCCATGGACAAGTACATAAAGACCACGTGGGAGCAAGGATGTATCTTTCTACAAGCAACAAAGGCAATAAAAAGGCAATGGAAAGGTCTAGATTTGTTGCCTTGCCCTCATGAACCACCTCATCAAGAGACTGAAGTATTCCTCCTTGAAGAAATAAGACATATTTTGAAGAAAGATTTCTTGCATACTTGAGTTTGTAGGCTGAGGGTTGTATCCATTAACTATGGTCATGATTTCTTTAAGCAATAGAGAACTTAAACATATAAAATGATCATCTTCTGACCTTATGCCCCAGAAATAGCTCAAATGACCACTCTTAAGCCTGTGTCAAAGAACAGTGATATCAGTGTATGAATGTATTTCCATAAGGAGGATGTCGTGTTTGTGGATGAAGCCACAAAGAGCCACCTGTGAGACAAATGAGCTAACACTGTGTGCACTACTCAGTAACAACTCTTAGGTATTAGAAGATGGTTTTCTTTACTTTGAGAAACTGAAATATGCCAGTCATTTATAGGTTGACAACTGATGATACTAACTTGAAATATCATGTATTCTTGTTTTCTATTAAAAATGAGTTTTGAAACTTAAGAATCAAATTTCTGCAAAGCCACAATGGTAAGAAAAACTATCATTGTATGACTAGGTTCTTCACTGGGAAGATTTAGCATCTTTAACAACATTATTAGAAAATCAGATACCTAGAGTGTGATTTTGAAAATTAGAATTATTTATTAAGAGCTTATTTTCTTTTTCTATTACAGTTAGAGTAGACTCTAAGCAAAGTGTATTTAAACGCCTCAATTTAATTTTTCTCTAATGTCTTTTGTTGTGAAGAGCTGGAAAATTTATTTACTGTTGTTATGTTTTCTTCTCAAATTCTATCAGCCGAAATAATCTTAACCTCAGATGCCCCATGTGAAATGCACAAAGAGTATTTCTTTCGATGGTGAGCTGCTATTTCCACTTACCCAACCCTCTTGAGAAGTTGTAGCTATCACATCAAGTTTCTTAGATTATTAGAAGAAATAATATTGGAAATTTTAGGTAGGTTCATGTTATTTTTCTCAAACCCAAATGAAATTAATTTCAGCTTTCAGGATGTGTGTGTGTGTGTGTGTGTGTGTGTGTATGTGTGCGCATGTGTGCACATGCATGTGCGTGTATTATAAATACATTTTCTTAAATAAAAGTTACCTTTTAAAAGTTAGAATCATGACTGTACTTTACCTATTCTTAATTGGCCTACTAGTATGAAAATAAACAACATGCAACAAATGTGTATATGTGCACATATATACCTATAAATAAATGTTGCATTTTGTTAAGACATGCATTTATATGAATGTATAGTGATAATATTCATTTATTATCTAAAATTTATTTCTACTCTTTATGTATGGCCATAAAATTAATGTTAATTTATGTTATTGTTAGTCAACTGCTAAACACCTAGTAGATAGCTATTAAAGCTCATAAGACATATATATCAAGGCAAGATTGAGAAAATATAAAATGTGTATTTTCTATTTTTTTATGGGGAGAAAATAGATTTGATGGAATAATTCTTTCTTCTTCGTGGCATAAAGGATAGTAAGTGTAGCCCGGATCCGCCAAGAGTGCTGATGGGAAAGCGAAGGGGGAAAGGCAGTGATTGGTGAGAGCACCGGTCGCATAAGGTCCTGGAGATGAGATTCATAACGCAATAGCAAACACACACCTGGCCTAGTCGTTTGTGCTGCTCAAAGAAGTAAAACTTCCAAGGCAATGACTAGACAGACCCAAACCTCCCTTGAGCAAAGACACAGGCCTAGTTATGGAAAGATATCAGACAACAAGAGTTGAGACAGACACAGATGGACTCCACCAGGACCAGTGGGGGCTTTCTGAGAGCTTTGGCTTTTGGATAGGGTGGTTGAGAGTTTCAATTGATGTTACACGAAGGTACGAATTTGCCCTGGAACCTTCGTCAAAGGCTTATGCCGTGTTTTCAATGAAAAAATATTTGAGGTACAGCTTTTGGAAACTGATTGGATCACACAAGGAATATGACTTTACCAAGTTGATCCATTGATTCATTCAAAACTTTACAGCACTATTAAGGAGGGAAGGGAAATTAGAAGGTGAGGGCTGGTTGAAGAGAATGGGACATGGAGACGAGCCGTAGGAGGCTATGGACCTTAGATGCTTACCTCTCTCACTTACTGTCTGGGCGTAACGGTCTGGGAGCAACACTTACTTATGGCTGCCATGATGTGCGTAGCTGACCTCTACCCCTCCCTTCTGCTACGATGTTTCTAGCTCGATAAAGGCTTTCCAGCTGTGAAGCCAGCTGACAGCAGATAGACAAAAATTCCAAAACTATGTGCCCAAATGAACCTTTTCTCTTTTAAGTTGATTCTCTCTGGTACTTTGTCGTATCTAGTTGAAGGTGACATAGCAACTTAGATGCCTAACCCTCGCTATCTGGAAGTAATTTTGAATGAGCTGCAAAGAATTTAGCACGATGGTAACTGAGAAAAAGGGTAAATTCAAAGAAATGTTAAAAATGGTTTACAATGAGTTATGTGATCCTGTATTTTATGTGTGATAACTGATAGGTTGTTAATCCTCACCCCTTGTGTCCTCTTGCCCATGTTTGTCCTAGCTCATAGGAAAGCCTGGGTGTGCACCTCTTCTGAGCCAATAGGACATTGAAACTTTGACAACCTTGCTTGGCAGGAACACTCACCCTGGATTCATCTTAGCCATAAGTAAAACCCAGACTGGTCACCTATCCTTGCTTTCAAACAGTATTTGACCTGCTTCTGAGACCCACTGTGCCCTTCCTCTGGCCTTATTATGTAAGTAATAAACCTCCTAATACTCTCTCTATGGTATGTTGTATTATTAGCCTTGAAATTTGAATCGAACTTTAAAGGGAGATTGGTACTGATTTTGTAAAATGCATTAAAATTAAGATTCTCTAGAGTAGCCATCTTCAACATTTTTGGCTCCAGGGACCAGTTTGTTGGACGATAATTTTTCCATAGATTGTAAGTAGGGGGAAGAACAGCTTTAGGATGATTCAAGTGCATTGCATTGTGCAATTTATTTCTATAAATTTTATATTAGACCACATGATGAAATAATTATGTAACTCATCAGAATGCAAAAATCAGTGGAAGTTCTGAGATTATTTTCCTGCAACTGATTTAAAGCCTGCCCTAGAAGCAGCTGTTCTGTGGAAGTACATCAAATCACTGGGCACTACAAAGCCTGCCACTAGATGCAGCTTGTCACATGCCACCTACTGATAGGGCTTTGATACGAGTATGCAAGCAATTGATTATGATGATTCCCGTGCAGTCAAACCTTTCTGCTAATGTTAATCTGCGCCTGCATTCATTCCTTAACACTCACATCATTTCTTCACCTCTCTCGCAGTTCATGAGGCATTAGATTGTATAAGAAGTGTGCAAGCTTATACGTGCTGCTCACAGTAGGGTTCAGTCTCCTCTGAGGGTCTAATTCTGTTGCTGGCCTGCCAGGAAGTGAAGCTCAGGCACTGAGCTTGGGTCTGAAGTGTCCTTCAAAAGCCTCATGTTCCTATGCTGACTGTGTAGGGTTTGGAGATGGGGCGTGGCTGGACGAGGCAGGTGCTTGGGGCTTGACCTAGGGAGGTTTATGCTGATTTCACCCTCACTCCCAGTCAGTCTCAGCTCCTCCGTGCAGTGAGGATCTCTGTCCCCCAGATCCCTGGTTCCAGCCCTGCCATGGGATTCTACCATTTCCTAGCCGCCCAGTTGTGAAAGGACTGAGGCCTTATGAACTGTGAGCCAAAATAAATGTTTTCTCCCTAAAGTTGTACACATTGGATATTGAGTTATAGCAAGGAGAAAGTGACAAGACAGACGATAATGTGAGGAATGGGGAACCAGTGTAAATACACATGAAGTTTCACTCACTGGCCAGCCATTTGCCTCCTGTGTGTGGCCTGGCTTCTAATGGGCTGTGTTAGTTTGGGGTCTCTCAAAGGCAAAATTTACAGATTTTATAACAAAAAGGATCTATAGGACGACTTACACATCTGAGGAGAGAGATAGTCCAAGGTGACTGCTCAGCTGTGAAATAGATCTGCCGCCCGGGGCTGCAGGACAGCTGGTGAGGTGAGAGTCTGCTGCAGATCTTGGTTGTTCAAAGAACAATGGTGAAGACTGGAGCCTGAGAATTGGAGACTGAAAAGCAACGACAGGCAGACAGGCACAATTCGAGACTGCAGTGAATCTGTGCTGAAGATCTGCGGAGTGTAGCAAGTCAGTGTCCGTAGATAATTGTGAAGGCGAGAGCTTTCCCAGAGGAAGAAGCTGTGACAATCTTCCCTCTTCCTCCCTTTTATACTGTTGGAGTTCCAGTTGGCCCTCCCTCATCTGGGTGGGTGCTCTTCCCTCATTGGCCCACCCATAAATCACTCACACTGGAATACAGGCTGGTTCTCAATTCTCAATCTAGGCATGGTTCCCAAACCCTAATTTGGGTATGTTTCCTGATTCCCTCAAGTTCACATAATCTCTTTAATGGTCACATGGGCCATGGATGGGTACTGCTCTGTGGCCTGAGCACTGGGGTCTCATGCTTTAGAGACACAGATTCTATAGAAAGCATATGCATAATTATGCTAATAAATAATGAACAGGGAGGATGAAATGGTACAGGAACTGGCAGTCATAAATTGTAACAAGTTTACAATATTTTTATAAAAAAGAGGATAGTCTGGACATGCTAGTATTTTCCTGTAATCCCAATACCCTGGGAGGCTGAAGCAGAAGGATCAAAAATTCAAGTCAAGCCTGGACAACTCAGTAAGACCCTGTTTTAAAGTAAAACATAAACACCTGGGGTGGTGGGCGTGGAGGGATAGTTCAGTAGTCAGAATTCTTGCCTAGCAAGCTCAGGGCCCTGAGTTTAACTCCCCACCACCACATAAGCAATGTGTGCTGGTGCACACCTGTAACCCCAGCACCTGGGAGCCTGAGGCAGGAGGATGGTGTGACTTTCAGACCATTCTGGTCTACGTAGCACATTTAGGACTAGCCTAAATGTTTAGGACTATACAGCAAGACCTTGTCTTTAAAAAAAAATCTGAAAATACAGCACATTGAGAAGAGTCAGGATTCCATTCTTAGTACAGAGAAGCAAGGAAGCAAACAAACATAATAAAAACCATGTGCTAATGTGCTAATCTGTATGTGTCCTCTAAAATTAGAAATCTTACAATAGAAGCTATTGAGTTCTTTAGAATGAAGGAGGCACGTTTGTAGGTGTGCTCTGCCTAGCTCGAGGTATACTGCAATTGGTCAAATATTTATTACGAGATTATTTCTACGGCTTCTTTGTTTTGTAGTTCTTGGGATAGTTCAGACTTTTTTGTGAGGTGGCTGGAGGACACAAGCAGAAGCAGCTAGGAAGATCTCAGTGCTGGTTTTATTCACTCGATGGTGCACAAATTCAAAGGAACGAAAAGAAAGCTGACCCCAAGGCTGGGTCCCCATTTCCATACAGCGATGATTTAATAAGGCGACGGAGCTGCGTGGCTTGCTATTCTAACAATGCCCTCCTTGGCTTGCCCCAAGAAACTAAATAGCTTTTGAGTATTTATGACTTTATTTTAAAACCGTTTTCATGTGCAATGGTTTTATTTTATTTTGTTTGGTTTTATTTATTGGAGTGTGGAAATTGTATTCAGGGATCACTAAGATCCTCTTGCCCTTCACTTCTTTTCCTAATATTTTTGATGATGCCTTTTTAATTGTAAAAATGCAATTATAGTTATATATAATACATGTATGTAAATGGCATGTACAGATTTTTATTAACTATCAATAGTATTTTTAGGCATTGTATACCCTTAAGGCATATTAAAATAAGCTAAAAATAAAGTAGCATTTCAGTAACATTCTCAATAATATGGAAAAACGTTGACCACCTGATCTTTTCACATATCCCTATTATTTTTGCCTTAGTATAGCACAGACCAAACAGTTTTAATAGGAGTGAGATAAAAGCCCAGTCTTCCATGGTATTTTTGTGCTTGTGTGTTTGCATTTTGAGCATTACCTTCAGTTTATAGACTCTTTGTATGAATATTTTTAAGCCACCAGCTCATTTAAGGAGGAAGTACTTTAATTAAAAATAGAAAATATTGTTTATAAACTCATTCGGCTGAGCGCTCAAGAGTTTCAGCATATTGCATTTGTGTCCTGTCCTCCTGGCACCTTGCTCTTCCATTGACTGGTGCCGTCTGTCTTAGGATAACTAGTGAGTCACAAGGGATGCGGCGCTATTTGACTTACGGACCCACTGTTGGTATCAGTGTCTCCACATTGCTGAGTGAGACTAAAGTTAATTTCTTTCTTAGTTCTTGGAAATTATTAGTATAAGAGATATTTAAGTAACTTTTAAATTCTGCAGTCAATAAGGTATGCACATATCCAAATATAGTCCATGTACAATCCATGGCTATGATGAAATGTGACATAGTAAACTGTGGTGACAACAGTCTGATGCTGAATCTGCATACCATTTGATTTTGTGTGATTCAAGATGTGTGTTAAGAGCTTAAATCACTATTTTAAAAGCAAAGTAAGAATATCTGGAATGACTGGGCTTATATACTTAAGGGACAATCACTGGTTGGGGCTGAGTTGTGATAGCTCTATTTATTTGTAAATGTTGCCTGATAGTATTTATTACAGAAGACAATCTAGTTTATAAATTTTTATAGATTTCGACGAAGACATTCAGGCATCATAAAAAAGAATATACACATAAAAACCCAATCATTGTTTGAACTGCAAAATTTCCACTCACAACAAGAAAATAAAGGGGGAGACATTTTTGACTATGTGAAAATTGCTATACCACCTTTACATGTTTTATCTATAGTCTAAAATTTTAGGGAAGCCAGAAAACTACCTACTCGCCAAGGTGCTGCATTTCATTTCTTTCAAGAACATTATAATTTGAAGAACACGAGACAAAAGTTTCACTACCACCCCTTAGAACTGGGAGAAACTGGTGGTAGTGCTCAGTGTAGACTTTTGCATTGATCTGAATGGAGGCGAAGCTGAGAAATCAGAGTGTCTGAGTCAGAACTCCAGCTGCTCTCGGCTGTCAGAGTGTGTCCCTATTGCCTCAGCCACTCTCCTGTCCCCAAAGTCATTTGTGTGCAGGAAGTGCTATAATAATTGAAAAATATCTTCTGTTTAAGTATGGGAGTCTTTCAACTGTCACCCTTTAATCTGCTAGCTGTAAGACATTTGATGCCCATAAACATTATCTCTTTCTGGAATTGTTAGGATTATTTCAGGAAGCTCCCACAGAGTTGGAAAACACTGTTGCGCAGGGCCTGGTATTATTGAATGTAGAAGGATTTGTATACTTTGCAATCTCATTTGCAAAATTACTCAAAGTACCACTGAAGCCATTCCACACAACATGTAAACAAAAATCCTTGCTTCTTCCAATAAAACTTTATTTGCAAAGTGTGCCATGAGTTTGTTGATTTCTGGTCCATAGCGACATATATGCTAAGTTTAGCTCTTTGCAGGTGACAAATTAAACTGAGAAGGGCAGTCACGATTCAGCAAATTACAGAGCAAACTCAAAATCCTCATCTTTCCCTCAAATGTTTTTATCATTTTTTGTACCCACTTCTTTTCTCATGGGGCAAAGAACAAAGTCTGGATCAGGAAGCGGGGGAGACGTGGATCAACCCTGATTTTGTTTAACTTATTTAATATTTAGTGCACACATACTATGCTCCAGGCATCAGATGGGGACACTTGGGAAGCTCACTTAGTCTGTCCATGCCTCAGTTTCCTTAAATAAACATAAATTTACAGAGGACAAAATTTGCTGAATCTCTAGATATCTGGAAAGTATTTGACACAATGTAGTCTCAAATACTATCTAAAGGCAAGTATTCCATTTCACTATGATCCCCAATGTGAAAAATAGCATATGTGTAACATTTAACATAACAAACAGACATTGTTTAAAATACTTTATTTTTTCTTTCCCAGGAAGATGCACCTCAAGAAATTTGACTGGCATCCTTTTTATTTGCCATTTTCCTTAATAGATTAAATAAATAAATAAATAAATAGCCTTTCCGGTATAGATTCAGTTAATCAGTTTGGAGAAAAAAAAAATGGTATCAGCTAAAACAGATTCGAACAACAAAATCATCACCTACCACGGCATCACCTTTTCAAGCCCAAAGCTGAAAAATTCATAATCTGCCTCCCAAAGATCTCCGCAGCTCGTGAGAGGCCATACTGTAGATTTTTCTGCTGCCTCTGGAGGAAGATATATCAGCTGCAGGTATGGAGAATAATTTAATCATACTTGTAAATGACATTCTAACAAAAGGTCATCAGATCTATCGGGCCCTCATCAACCCAGGAAAATTAGACCCGGTTTATTGACGTTGCAAGGTGATACAGTGCCTGATTCTGCTCTGCTGGGAAACTGGGGAATCGAAAGGAGACGTGGCTGAGCCCAGACGCTGAAACGCTGGAGCCCAGCGACCATGTGCTCCATGCACAGCCCCGTGCTCTCTCTCTTTTTCCTTTTCTTTCTCTTTTAACAAACATGTTATAAAGTGGTAACACAAGCACTTATTTAAGATAACTCGAGATTTGGATCTTATGAATGGAGGGAGAAAATTAAAGAACTGTCAACATCTGTTAGTGAGTGAGGCAAGAAGCGTTTTCTATGATGGGTTCCCTTTGCAGCCAGCATACGTGGCTGGCTATAGGAGGGTCAGTGTCAAAGTCTGAGTCAAATAAACGTGGTTGAAGTAGCAGGTGAGGAGAGTCAATTAAAGCAGAGTCTCTTGCCACGCTCTCAATTTTTTCCCTAAATTTCAATTCCTCATGCACAAATGATGGATATACAGTGTGTCTCAATTTTGACAATCATTGGAAAGATTAAATGAAAAATGTAGTGAAAAAGTGTAATATTTATTATTTGCAAAGGGTAAACATGCAATCAATAAATGTGAGGTGTGTGTGTGTGTGTGTGTGTGTGTGTGTGTGTGTGATACCAGGTGTGAACACAGGGTCTCATTAGATTGTCCAATTCGCAGCTCTCCTGCCTCTTAGCCTCCTAGAGTGCTGGGAATGTGGGCATGTGTAGCCATGCCTTGTAACTTTGATATTATTTGTTATTTAGGTAACAACCTGAAAGAAAACTCTGTAATATTCCTAGCCTTGTGAGAGATCTACTCCAAAGAAATTATCCTAGTTTGAATATTAATGACTATTATTATTACTATTATCATGGATGCTGAGGTCTGTACCTCAATCTTCACACATACTAGGAAGTGCTCCACACCAAAGCCATATCCCCAGCCTTAATCTTAATTTTTAAAGATATTATCATGTGAGATGGTTTTTACATTTATACTATAATCAAATCTTGAACCTTTGGACACTGTGTTTATAAGAAAAACAGAGGGAGGGAGTGGATGCTGGATTTATTTTCTGTTGCTATGCAACACAATCTCTCATACTTTGTGACTTGAAATGACACCAAGGTGAGTCTGGTCTGATGAGCTGGTTCCTCTGTCCAGGGATGCTCAAGGCTGGTGCCAGCCACGACAGAATCTCACCTGAGGCTTGTGGGTCTCTTCCATGGATGATACCATCTCGGCCATCTGTGGGTGCAGCTCATGGGTTCCTGCCACAGCTCAATTCATTCTGATCGTAGGACCGATGTTCTTAGCTGTCAACACTCCCTACCACATAGCTTATTCCATGGCACAGTTTTCTTATTCATCATTAATAGGAGAGAATATTTTACTACTTTAGATCTCTCAGACTTCTTTTGTCTCTGATGCGAAAAGAGCCCACCTAGTTAGGTGAAGCCACTCACACTTAAGGAGAGATGCATTTGTTGGGTGTGTCTCCCAAGGCACACACAGGCAAAAAGATGTATAATACAAGTATGCTTAGTGCAGGTGGGGAAAATAACAGTCTTAATGATTGGGACTTTTCTTAGGTATCAAAACAAAAGTAGAGAGGTGGGTCTCCTCCAGTTAAAAGTCAGAAGAATAGTTCTCTAAACCCAGTTTTTTTTTCTCATTCTAAGGACTGGTTAAAACTGTATGAGGAATAATTGTGCCCTGAGAGTGTGCCTGGGGAAAACGCAGAAGCAGTCACGATAGTCCTGATATGCTGAAAGGCCTTAGCAGGAGAGACATTTTTCTTAATTATGTACAAACTCTTCTGAGCGATCTTGTTTCTAACACCCAAAAGAAGCCTCATCTGATTTCATCTGCAGAGAAACGATATAACTGGCCTAGTCAAGTGGACGAGTCTCCAGTTATGTGCCCCAATTCATTAGGCTGCAGAGTTCAAAACCCTATTCCTCTTCTCTCTCTTCCTATAGTTGGAAGGAAATCTATGCGCACAGTCTTCTCCTGATTGTCTGAGCCGCGGCTTGGACTCAGCCCCAGTCTGAATTATCACCACGCCTCCAGTCTGACATGTTGATCTATCCGGACCCCTTGCAGAAGCTGCCTAATAGGAGACGCGTCGATAACAAAGAGTAAGTCATGTCACCTCTCCATACCCAGAAACTATAGAGTTTTAGCCAGTGTTTATCCAGAGCTTGTCAGATTTATCTTTCAGATTCTGGGGAGAAATGCACGGATGATACGAGCTCCTCCGTCTGTGGGTGCGACTCAGAGCTCATTTACAATGGTTCGATTTTGTTCACTATTTCTTTGGAAGTGTTTGAGCATTTTCAAGCATTTTGGAATATTTTCTCCTAGAATTTTATTCCCCAAACTTCATTTAGAGTATTAATTTCAGATGCTGACTCTGAAACACATAATAAAACCACCACAAAATACTCAAAGCACACATACATCTACACATGCCACACAAAGATGTACTGTATGTTTGGATTGTATAATCATCAGGAAATTTAGCATAAGTATTGCTATACTCATGGCACTGTCTTTTACCACAGTGCACTCTAATGAGTTATAATTACATTAGTGTGTATTTCACACTTTACTATTTTCTGTTTTCTCCAGGAATCTCCATGATGGTAGGCTTAGAATGTATTCTGCTCATTGATTTATTTCTACTAATCGAGGTATTAACTTCATTATAAGATAACAAGTCAGTACTTAGTTACTGAATGAATTAATGGCTCAAGGATTCACTATGTAGAGTATATAAATCTTCAAATGGATTATATATTTCAAATTCCTTATGTCATTATATTAATGCTACAATATCAGAACACACCCCAATTTTAGTTTAGCTATCCTCAAAGATAACATATGCTTTTTATAGGTATTAGAAATTAATTAAAAATCACAAAATTCATTCATCTTGCTAGTTCTTAGAAATAATTATTATATTTGATATATACTTTCATCATTTTTATTCTTTATTGCACAAAATTGCTACTTTTTAACTTAGTATATCAAGAACACTTTTTCCGTGACGTAAAATATTGTTCTTTAATTCAAAGTTCAATGGTTTCCTGGCATTTATTCTTAGGTTTGAATGAAATTTTGTTTAAAATTTCTTTCTGAAATTTCAGAATCCCTAAAATGTTGTGCAACAATGCCAGACAGAAGAGCTTAAAACTTATGAGTCTAATATTTGTCCTTTCTGCCTTAAATTATTAACCCTAGGTCATAGTAATTGAGATCATTTTGATTTAAGAGGTAATATCGGTCAACTTAAAGTCCCCTGCCTGGGTTATTAGAGTAATTACGCATTGGGGTAGTGAGTCTGACGTGTCAATGTGGTGAAACTGGCACGCTCTAGTTAGTCAAGCAAATAGTCATCTACGTCTCGCTGTGAAGGCACTTTGTGTGTGTGTGACAAAAATCTATGATCAGTTGATTTTGAGTGAGAGAGATGATCTTAAACAACATGGGCAGACTTAGTCCAGGGAAAGAGCCTACGAACAGGGCTTGGGGGCTCTGGAAGAAGGACATTTTCTGAGGTCATGTAGTCCGTCCTACACTCAGCTTTTGCTTCAGATTCCTATCCTTCCTGCCAGCCATCCCACTGGAAGCACTGGATCCTTAATGCAAGAGACATGACATACAAAAAGAAAGAAAGAAAGAAACCCAATGATCTGGAGGAAAATAAATATTTAAGGAGATGGCAAGAACAAAGAATGACTCTAAGAAAGTCAAAAATTTTGTCAATTGGCCCCAGGACCTTTTATCTATAAAGGAGCTATAGGAGGTAATACATACATCAGAGCCACTACAGAGTGGTCAGGAGAGATGAGAGAAGTTTGAAAAGAATGCTGTTCCTTTCTGGTGAGGAGTAGACATTCTGAAATAAAATTGTAGGAATTGATACAAAGGAAGATGTGATGGCTGCTACTTCACAATAATTGATGGCTGTGGAGTACTTAGAGGGGAGAGAAAGGATCCCTCTTTCTCTCCCCAGGGTGACCTTGGATCTTTCAGGGACGTTTCCGCTGGAGAATGGAAGAGCAGTATTCTAAGTATGGACACTAGTGGACAGTGTGCAAAACTGGTTTCAGAGTTAAATCACGACTGCTTATGTTTAAGAGTTTCTGCGTTTTCCCTTTTTTAAATAGTGTGAAATCTAGGGAGATAAAAAAGAATCATAGAAGTAAGAAAAATAAAGAAAAAAAATAGACTAAGACAAACAGAAACCTTCCGTATAACTCAATCATGTTAGCCAAACAAACCACAAGCTTTCACCCTAAGTAACTTGCTCGTGCATGAGGACTTACTATGTATGCTACATTTAAATGCTGTGATTATAACACTAAGCAATATTGGTAATGATAGTAGCAAACATGCTTTGAAAACTTACATTGTAAAAAGTGTTATGAGTTAAATTGTGCCTCCCCAAAGTTCTGTGATGGAATCCTAACTTACAGCACCTCACAATGTGACTATTTAGATACAGGGTCTGTACAGAAGTAATCTAAGTAAACAATGAGGTCATTAGGGTGAATCCTACTCTGATCTGACAGGTGTAATTACAATGGAAAACTTGGAGATGGGCATATACACACAGGGAGTATCACATGTAGATGAAGGCAGAGATAGGGCAGAGCTTCAGTTGCTACAGAAAGTAAATAATTCTCGGTAAACCATCAGCCAGGTGTGTGGCATGGAACATATGCCCCTTACTGTCCTCAGAAGGAAGCTGCTGTGGTAGTGTCTTGACCGTAGACGTCCAGCCTCTAGAGCCCTGAAACAATACACTTCAGTTGGTTAAGCCCTCTGTCTGTAGTGCATGTGATCTGGCAAATGAGCACACCACGCTGTGCATTAAAGAAATGCACATATTGTTTACTAAATATTCAAAAAGGGTCTTGCAAGGCTTCTTATGAACTTCTTGCAGGTGAAACAGAAATAAATTGAAAGCGGTTGACTAGAAATGGGTAGAAGGCACACCAGCTTGTGCGTGGAGGTGGGGGTGTTCCTCCGGGTCGCTCAGATGCACAGGACAGGGATCATGCCTCTTTTCCTGCTGTCTGTCAGCTCTGTGTCTGATCAGAGCACAGGGTCGAATTCACTCTCAGTAAGTCATCGTGGAGAAATTTATAGTATTATGATTCTCATATTATTTAATGACAGCACAGATAACCAAACATTTTATTACTGGGATGGTTCACGTTCCTACACAATCATCATAATTTAGAATTTTTAATGTCTATAAAACATTCCATGAACTTTATATTACTATGATTTATTTGGCCCTACTATTCTTGTTGGACATGCGTGTATACTCAATGTCTTATGCTGCTAAGAACATCCCTATGGATGTTTTCATTTTAAGATATTTTCTTTTTTTTAACGTGAATTTCTTTCCTTAAATCATGAAACTTAAATTTTCTAATTATAAAATACATATGCCAAATTAACTTAGGAAAATCCCCCCAAAAGAATTTTTGATAATCATGTGATAGTGGAAACATTTTACAACTTTTATGTCAGTGTTGAGTGATAATTCACAGTGATGGTTAAACCTACTTAGGTCATAACTGCTTTGAAATCACTTTGATCTAAAACCTACTATAAAAAGCACATAAATTTTGATCGTTCTTGTTCTCCTATTAGAAATGTAGATTAATTGTGGACTGCCAATGACAAGCCTAGTTTTAAATTGTGAAGTTCTTTATCTAGGGAAATGAGATAATTAATCAAGTGATAAAATTGATGAAACTGAAGTGAAGTTAAATGAGGGTGCCAATACAGTTAAAATACCTGTCTCCAGTAATATAAACAAATATGAGTAAAATGTATATATTACAAATTGATTCAGTGGTAATATTTAGTGTCCAATCGGAGTTTCATTGAACCAACAGAGATAAGTTACAATGTAGTTCAGAATTATAACATCAGAAATGTACTTTATATGTAGCTCTGCTTTTAATTAGCATAAAACTATAGAATGTGAAAATAGATTAAATGGAGGAAACTTCTAAAATATTTTTCTTGATTTCTAAGAAACAAAAGCAATAATTACATTTTTCACTTGGAAAGATTTAAAAAAAAGAGTGTTTTGACCACATTGAAACTTCTGATTGTGATCTGTTACACTCATCTTAAGAAAAACAGTAGTTACACTGGACTTATGCTAAGAATTATCTGAGTGAATGTGTTCAAAGAAGAAATATCTATTCTTATCTATCTTGCTAAGGGGCTACTGAAGCTACAGATAGAATATAGGAGGGGAGAGAAGGAGAAAAGGAAGAGAAGAAAGAGGGGTGGGAGAGGTTGGAGACAAAAGAGGAAACCAGAGAAGGGAATAAAGAAAAAACAAAGCAGGATGGAAGGGAGAGGACAGAGAAGGGAGGGAGGAAAGGATGAAGGCAGAAAAAGAGTGAAATAGAGACAGAGAACACAAAGGAGGAAGGCAGGCAGGAGAGGGGGATGAGTCCATGGAGGGGGGAGTGGAGAGAAAGAGAGAGAGAGAGAGAGAGAGAGAGAGAGAGAGAGAGAGAGAGAGAGAGAGTATCTGGAATGGAGAGAGAAAGATATGCACACACACAAAAGTCTACCTTTGGTAGAAATATTCACTCATGTTTATAGGCCCAGTATTTTGACTGAATTGATGGTGCCTTACGAATCAAAATTAGTTAAAATAGCAATCACAGGGCTAGGGGTATAGCGAGCTTGCTGAGCACAAACTGATGGTCGTGGAGTCCATCTTCCAGCACCACATGCTACAACAGAGATGCCTGTATGCCCACGTTTATAGAAGAACAACTAACAATAGCTAAAATGTGGAAGATGCTAAAACATCCATCAACAGAACAATGGCTACAAAAATATGGCGTATGTCACACTACTTTTCTGTAAAGACAGATAGATTTGAAGCTTTTGTGGGTAAATGGTCAGAACTTGAGATCATCATACTTAGTGAAGTAAGTCAAACACAGAAGGTTAAATGTAGCATGGTCTCAATAATATGAGAAACCCAAAACACAGGCATTTTAAAGAACCAAATGGGTGTGCTAGTGGTGGTTCAGTGGGGCGTGCCAAAAATATGAGGGCAGGAAGGGATTGTAATGTCAACGCAATCTATATGTGTACAAAATACCCAAGCTTATTGTAACAATTATGCATTGCATGTATATGGGAAAAAATTCCTCTGGTGTGGCAGTACCCATCTGTAATCACAGCACTCAGGGTACTGAGGCAGGAGGATTACTATGAATTTGAAGCCAGCCTGGGCTAAATAGTGAGTTCCGAATCAGCCCAGATCTCAGAATGAGACTCTGTCTCCTCAAAAATAAGTAAATATAAAATAAAATAAAATAAAATTATATTTTAAGGTGATAATATTTTATATAATTTTTTTCTTTGCAAATACAACAAGCAGTCTTTAAGCAGTAGCTTCTCTTTAAAAAGTCCAAAGCCTGGCATTTCTCAGAATTAGTCAACATGTACATCCTCAATTTGCAGAGTTTTCAGTTCCTTTGCAACTCCTGAGAGTAAATGAAGGCTGGGCAATAAATGGGCTTTGTAGCATAAAGGCAGAAATCAGGGCAGCCTTGAACCCTTTTAAAAACATTTCAAATGTTCTTAACATTATTTAGACTTAGCTAGTTATTGTGCACACTTTAAAAAAGATTATCCTTAAAAATGGAAACCCCATGCGAGCCTCTCCTGCTGTGATAATGGAAAACTGAAACTGATTTGGTCAAAGTTTCCAAAATTTATTTCCTTTCCTTCAGCATTACAATAAGTGATTAAGCAAAAACAAAACAGGGAAATCTTCATTCTGTCTGAGAAGCAGCAGCCCAGAAGGGAGTGGAAGGCAAGAGTCGTCTCCTAGCTGCAATCTGCTTCAGCTAACACCAATAAAGCCTGTCTGGGCTGGTGTATTTATAGACTCTGCAGAGAGGGAGAGAGTAGATATAAATATTTGAATACCTTTTATTTAGTAGTGATGTCTATTCTAATGTTGGTTGTCTTTTCCAGTAATTGGTGTGGATGCCCAGAAGAGCTAAATTAATTGCATGAGCAAATGTATTATATTGTTTAGGTTAGTTTTCAGACCAAGTTGGGAAAATGTAATTGGGCTAGTGTATAAGAAAGTTTTTTCTAGTTTATTTTACATTCTCACACACATCCACCAACGTTTTTTTTTTAATCAACATATATTTTCTATGTGCCGAGCATGCTCTAGAGTGTTGGGGTTGACTGGTGAATGTGTTATCTATTGATACAGTAGTTCTGTGAATTGTCATCAACAATAAAAAAAAAACTAGAAGAGTAAACATTTATTTTTGCTCATGAGCCCGTGGGACACGTAGGTTGCTGGCTGCTTTCATTTGTGCAAATTTATGAACATGTCCTCAGCCTCAGGTTGGGTAGGCATCTCAGGTGACCTTAGCTGGGCTGTCCCAGGTGATTGGGGCGAGGCTGTATGTTGACTGGTCAGTATTGGCCTCTCCTGTGACAGCCAGACTCTCCTTCTAGTGAAGTTTCATCTTAACCTCCAGAGCTTTAGATCCCAGTAAAGCTAATGTTGTAAGAGAAAGAGTGGAACGTCCTTGACCCTGTGCTCAGAGCTAACCCACTAGCCCTTCTGTGATCTATTACCTTAATAAAAGTAGAAGCTACTGTGGGCTTAGGAACAACAGTCTAGACTCTCGCTCTTGGGGAAGGAGACACTGCAAGAGCCGGGGGAGCAGGAAGGGGACTAAGTACAGCTGTTTCTGCAATCCGTCTTTCATAAGTGATTAATTGGAAGTTAATACTAAAAGGCAAAAAATTAAGAAAGAAAAGATAATTTCAGATATCTATCAGTACTCTGCAGAGAATAGATGTGTCACAAACATACTGCATTCTGGAAAGCATGATCCTTGAGATCGGCTGTAAGTGAACAAAAGAAACTAGCCATAATTCCAGTAATAGTTCCAGACAGAGAAGACAGGACACGCAAAGGAGAAAAAATGAGTAGGGCATTAGTCTTAGTTGATGTAATTTGTAGAGATCAGTCTGACCACAGTGACGGATAGATTGCAGCAAAGAGGAGGGTTGAAAGGTAGCAATGACGAGGAGCTACTTATTTCCGTCTCACTTTCTTCCAAGACCAAACATACTCACCAAAGACTGTGAAGACAATTTCTTAGTGTAGAAAACATTTTTATATTGAGTCCTTCTTTAGCTTTTGGACAACATAGGGGACATTAAAATTACACACTTCCGAACAGCAATGGGCACAGTTGTGACAGAGTGTCGGTGACGGTAGGAGTTTCGCTGAGAGGCGCAAAATACGCATTTGTCTTGATGGTGCGTCTTCATTGTACCGAAGTGAATTCCACTCAAGTCAGACATCTTCGGTTTTCCATTTGCACTAGAGAGATAAAGTTTCCTTTAAAAACACGTGTATAAGAAAGACGACACGTGTGGTCAACGTTTTCCTCACTCCGCTTGTTTCCCAAGAGGTTGGGAGTGAGGCCAGAAGTTCCAGCCCCTCTTCTTTTTGCCTTGATCACTTCTGTGACCATATCCCATCGTGAAACTCGAGGGGAGCTGACGGTGCCCAGTCATTGTACTGGCGTACAAACCGCGCTCTTCCAGTAGAGGAAGTTGTAAGGAGTTTAGCTTTCTCATACTAGGAACTGGTAATAAAGATCAAACACATTCAACCAATTTACATGTGTGCACATGTGTGTGCGCACACACACATACGTGCACACACACTCACACATACATATTTAAATGCAAATGCTTGGAGTTAGGGAAGAAGGGATCTCTGGTCCTATTTTATCCCCTAACTTGAGCCACTGATCTATTTTTTTTTTTTTTTGCTTTATCAATGCAAATACCAATGCTGTGGAAAAAAAAACAAATGGTACCTTAATATTATATAAACAAATCTGATTTCATGAACATCTTGTAGAGGTCTTGGATTTCTCCAGTGATCTATAGGCCAACCTGATTCCCTTCAAAAAATTAACTCTCTATTGGATCTAGAATGTCTCCCAAAATTTCACATGCTAGGATGTTGTGGATTATCTGTGGAGCTATGTGTTGTTAAGAGATGGGGGTCTGGATTGGTAGATTATGGGTGTGTGATAAATTATAGGTGTATGATAGAAGGCAGGCATGTGGTAGATTATAGATTACAGGTGTGTGGTAGATTATAGATTATAGGCGTGGCGTGTGGTAAATTAGGGGCTTAAATCTGGAAGGGGAGGAACATTGAGGCTGCACCTGGCAGTGAGGATCACTGGGACAGGATCTGGAAGCATATGTGCTCCTTCCTTCCTTCTGGAACTTGGCTTCCTGTTTGCAAAGCTGTGAGGAACTGCACTGTACTTTCTCCACGGTTGCCAGCTGCCCATGAATTGATTGCGATATTGTGACGCTGTGAGCTAAAATACACATTTTTCTGTCATATTTTGTGCATATCCAGGATTTTGTCACAGAAATGAAAAAGTAACTAAGAAAGAAATTGGTACTAGATAAGTGGGGTTGTTGCTGTTTTTTTTTTTTTTTTTTTAGAAGCCTTTGGAACTGGTTTGTGGGAGGAGTTTGGAAAAGTTTGGGGATACCAGCTGAGAAGCTGCGGAGATGAACTTGATGGAAGGTCCTGGTTGGGGTTAAGGAGACCAAAATACCAATATAACTGTGGGTTGAAAAGACCAGTTTCAAGAACTTTCAGATGGGAAAGAACTGTATTGGCAAGAGGTCTAAAAATTGTGCAGAAAAATTTTCAGTATTTTGCTCTTATCCAGAGACGTTGACTGAAACTGAGGTTGAGGGTGGTGGACTATTTAATCTGGAGGAGGAAATCTCAAGGCAGCCCAATGTTCAGGCTACTGTTTGCAGCTTTTACCAAGCTCTACATTCAGAAACAGGATAAAAATTATAGGAAATGTGTTTGCTATAGAGATTAACACTAAAAAGAATCCAGTAGTTGCAATAAGAACTATAAAAAAGAGACCTTGAGGATATCTCTGAATTCAGCAAGACCTCACCCTTGGATAATGAAAGGGTAGAAAGGTAAAGGATTTCACTCTGAAAAGAAACTCTCAGGGCAACCTCCGGAGCACCCTAGGAAAATAAATACACGAGGAATTCAGCCATATAAGAATTCAGAGGCCTTGGCAGCAATTGTCCGGGGGCCAGGCTACTGCTCACGCCAGTGGCAGATCTTGGCAACATTCATGCAGTCTTGGCTTTACCGACTTGCAGAGTGCAAGGGCTGTGGGTTCATGGAGGCATCCACGCAGATTTCAGAGGAAGGCCTTTGAGCCAGGCAATGGGTAGGGCAGTAGTAGCAAAGGAGAATCCTAGGTGCACTGGAACCCCACCCCTTCAAATTTGGAAGAGCCGGGAGCATGGACTGTCCCCTGAGGGAGGCTGTCGGCTGTGGAAAAGTTAAAGATTGCAGCAGAAGGTAACACGGTATAGGTGGGGCCACCCAATCACTTTGGAGCTCACGTCACATCTCCACTGACACAGTTAACCCTGGGAGCTGGACAAGGAGCTACAGGATTTAAGTTTTGCCCTGCTGTGTTTTGAACCTGTTTTGGAGCTCACAGTTCAGAATTTTCCTTTTGTTTCAGGGGAGACTTTTGGCTGGGACTTTTTTTTTTCCTTCTAATATTGCTAGAACTGTTAAAACAGGCAAATTTTACAGAAGGACTAAATACATTTTGTATAAGGGTGCAAATAGGAATCTTTTTGGAGCCAGGGGTGAAAAATTTTGGTCAGAATCTGGAATGTCCAAAGGTTTCATGTATTTACAGTCTCATGTATTTGGATGTTAAGGATTATCGGTGGGGCCATGTGCTGTTAAGAGATGGAGGTCTGGTCTGGAGGCACGGATCATAGGCATGTGGTCGTTTATAGGTGTGCTGTGGAAGACAGACATGTGGTCGATTATAGGTTGCAAGCACGTAGAGGATTAGGGCTTAAACCTGGAAAGGTGAATCACTGGGTAGGATCTGGAAGGGAATATGCTGCTTCCTCCCTTCATTCAGCAGCTTTGGCTTCCTGTTTGCAGTGCTGTGAGGAGCTGCCTCCGTTTCTGCCTCTGCCGCGTACTTCCACCATTTCCAGGTGCCCATGAATGGATCGGGACCTTCTGAAACTGTGAGCTGAAATAAATATTTTCTCCCTAAGGTTGTGGATGCTGGGTATTCTGTCCCAGCGATGCAGAAGTAACTAAGACACAGTCCCTGCTATCTTAGCCAGAGTTTCTGCTATAGCAGAGCCAGTTAGAGATCCCTCATCTTGGGTAACATGGACTCAATTGTACAAAGGCCTTGAAAGTCTGCTGCTCAGCTCATTATTATTATTATTATTATTAATTATTTTCATATCAGTATTCAGTAGCAACTTTTTTTTTCATCTCATCCTCCCCCAACATGAATAGCTCTAATTTTATGCCAGTGGAATGGGCATTTTTAGAAAGATGATAGTCACCTTTCCAAAGGAGACATCATTTTCCTTATCTGTGGCACAACTTCCTCTTGGTATCAGAATACTGCAGGTCAACCCTAAGATCTCCATGAAAACATTGAACCAAGTCCTCATCCGACCCATCCCTGTCAAGGTAAATCAGACCGTAGTCAGCACAGACATGAGTGCCTTACCTTATAGCCCTTCTAATTCTCTCCAGTTTATTCTAACTTTGTAGGATTGAGCCACTTTTGATAATACTTGGAAGCTTTTGCTTAATTATGTAGATATTAAAAAAACTTTATCTCCCACAGAGAAAATTATTACATTTTTGTTTAAACACTTTAAATGAGGGAAATATTATATTTTTATAAGCCCATGTAACTTTCAAGGATAGAATGGATCACTAGTAATCCCAAAGATAAAACTGATTTTATTTTCCCTTTATTAAAAACATAAGAAATTGGAAATTTTAGAGGCAAAAATCTTGCTTGATGCAAAATTGATTTTTTTTGGTCATTTCACTACAGTTAATTGGAGATTGCTCTGATGATAAACAGTAGGCTTTTCCTCTTTTTCCCATTTATGCCAAGCACAGGAATCAAACCTTGCATTTAGACACTAGTGTCGTGCGTGAGAAAAGTGCAGCCGCACGTTCGCATTCGTTCCTGGCAGCATTGCTTCCGTGTGCAGGTGAGCTTGGTCCACTGAGTGAATGTTCCTGGGGGAGACAGGCACATTTGAGATTTAGGGTGTTTTTAGCTGGGAACAGTCACCAATAGCCCACATGCAGCATGATGACAGCAGAAAAGTCCAGCAGCGTGAGCATGAATGTCACTGCTACACTAAGCCCAGATATTCTTGTTTATCCCCTAATCGGTGCTCAACCTCCATCGCAGGCTCCTTTTCTCAGCAAGGCATTGCAAACTCCCATTTGACCTCATGAATCAAGGTATAACCTTCCAGCAATTTCTTTTCTGTTTTAGTAAATGAAACATTGTAAATTTGTTATGCTTTTAATGAAGAACAGCTTTAACTTGAGGAAGATTATGTCTGTGCTGTGTGTCAAGGTGGCAACTCTATCTATTGATATGAAGGCAATGTGGAATGAAGGTGGAGTTTTAGCTTATCTGAAAAGACCCACAGTCGGTGGGGGGGCTGGAGGAACGGTTCAGCTGTTAAAGCACTTGCCTAGCAAGTACTAAGTCAAATGCTAAGTACCTGAGTTCGAGTCCTTCCTTCTGGTGTGGTGTACACATGTAATCTCAGCACTTGGGAGGCTGAGGCAGTAGGATTGCAATGAGTCCAAGGCCAGCCCAGGCTCCATAGTGAGTTCAGGACCAGCCTGGGCTACAGAGTGAAAAAAAAAAAAAAAAAAGTCCACACTCAGTGGGTCTCAGTTCTCTATCTGCCCCCAATTGTCTGGCCTTGATGAATGACTGATCCTTTAGAAAGAGAATCGCAAGACGTGAATCACGTGAATTCTTAGTCCACAGAGGGTACTTACCCATTTTATGACTTCCTTGACTCCTGTAAACCACAGAATTTGTTAATCCAAGTATTTTCGCTCCCCCAAAATGTATTTTGTACCTTTCAGAAAATACAAAAGACTGTGCCCCTTATAGAAACTATAAAATTCACTGAGCTAATTCAAGTTATAAATCTAAAGAAAAGAAAAAATGTGTAATAACAGCACTCTTTTTGAATAGCACACATCCATTCCTTGTACATTTAACTTGCCAAGGTCACTGAGTTAAAAGAGAAAGAGAGAAATATGATCAGTTATGTAAATCCTAGAATCCAGAAAATAAACCTAAAATATTTCATAAAAATCACGACACTTCTTGATGTCTAAAGCAATTAAACATTTCCTATATGGATCCTAAAAAAAGAAGAGAAAGTGTGGATCATACTAAAAAATTCTCATAATATTTTCACAATAAACACAAGAACCCTGTCTCAAGGCTTATTTTGTTCAATCCCATAAAATACACCAGATACACAGAAGTACCTTGGGGGAGATGATTAACAATGTAGTCCAGTAACTGGAATCTCAACCAACATTTTAATCAAAGGCACATTTTTAAAACACTCACAATGACGGAAAGCTGGTTTTTTTTTTGTTTGTTTTTTGTTTTTGTTTTTGTTTTCTATTCAATGTTTGTTCACTTCTGGGAAGAAAGTGCCACATTCCAGTAGGAGGCTGTCCCTTGACTTCAAGCTAGGTGTGCCCAACCTGAGGCCTGCTGGTTTTAGTTTTTGTGTTGTTCTCCTTTTTTCTTTAATGTTTGATGTATAGCAGCTGTCCTCAACCTTTTTGACACTAAGGGCCAGTACTGGCCCCCAGGGAGGGGGGCGGTACTTGTTATGTGGTAAGTTGCGGAAGAACAGCATTGAAATGGCTAGCAGGAGCAGGAGGGGAATGGGGAGCGAGTTTCTGTGGCCTGTCAATCAGTAGCCGCATTAGAGTCTGATAGGACCTGCTGATAGGAGGTGGAGCTTCACTCCTCACTCACTTCCTGCTCTCAAATCATTTGTCAGAGTAGCTGTCCTTCCCAGGCCAAGGACTAATACCTGTCTCAGAAGGAAGGGGACACAGATGCGACTCCTGTTGCATTGCAAACCCTTCGCCTAACACAACTCACATGTGCGCCCAGTGGGAACACCCAGGTGGAGCCCTGCACACACGTGGCCACTCTGTGTACAGTCACTGACCACAGGTGCAGTCCGTGGCATAGACACTCCGACTTGAAGTGCAGGTGCTGAGGATTTTCGGGGCTGCTCTGAGGCTTCTGGGAGTTCCCTCAGGATTGGAAACTTCCCTTAAACGCATTGGCTCCTTGGCTCCAGGTTGTGGCTCCTTTCCTGTGGTCCATAGTGAACACCCCAGGCCTGTGTATGGACAGACACTGTTCCTAGGAACATATATGGGTGCTGAAGCCACAGGGAAAGAGTCCTGCAAGGCAAGAGGGTGGAGTGGCAGGAAAAACAGTCCCAAGAGAAAGCAGCAGCAGATCTGGAAGTTAGGTCCCAGGAGATCAGAAGGCAGTTTCTGTGATGTGACCACCTTTTATGTCACATGTAGGCTGCAAGTGACCTTTATTACATACTCCTGTGGATAGTCCCCTTCCTGTGCTTCTGGAAGTAATCCCTCACCCTTGCTTTTGTTAGTATCTGAATAAACTCACTGGTTTCCCAAAGTAGGCATGGATGCAGTGGTTACTTAATTCTTTCTACTGTGTTCTGTCTGGGGTGAATAGATGACGGTGTTCACATCTTCCCAGCAAAACTTATTCCCATGACCATGACAATGCTATAAAGTAAAACCTAAGAAGTAAAGTGTATTACTTAAAGACATTATGTATATCATATATTGTATATGCTGCCCAAGATAATTTCTCTTCACTCAAAAATATGAGGGTCAAGGAACTGTCAAGTGGTAGGTGGGGCATGCCTTCATCTATGTGCTTGGGTGGTGTGGACTCAAACCATCACAATAACAGCAGCAAGTCCCCCTAGGATTATTGTGGAGCATATATATATATATATATATATATATACACACACACACACACACACACACACACACACACACACACACACATTTCTATTATTCTGGGTCACAAGTTCAGAACAGGCTGGTCATCTGAGTTTAAGAGCATCTGTATGTACTTTTCAACTTCATTCCCAATCACGAATGACACTTTTTATCACTTAATTGTGTGCCCTTGGGGTTGAAATATAGAAGAACAGTGCTTTGGATAAAGTCTGCACGTATACAGGAAGCACAGTCCTCTGCTGGTAACTCTTTGCATGAGAACACACCATGCATACAGGATGCCTCTGACATATGCATTTAACAATTTTCTGTACTTTGACAATGTAATTGACTCACAATTAAAATAAAGCTTAGGGGCCCTTTTCATGCTTCTCTAGTTGAAAGGGAAGGTAATTAGATTTAATTGAGGTTGGTTTTCCAAATGACACCCTTAGCTGCATCGGACACATGTCTCACTCTCCTCTTGTTCAGTACAAATGTATTAAGTGATTTAATAAGAGAAGCCACGCATAGGAAGCTTTCAAAACAAAGTCAATAAAAATTGAGTGTGGCAGATACGTCCCTTTATTTGCTAAGGTTCTTGCAATTATGTCTGATTCTTTAGGACATTGGTCTAATAAATGAAATTTTCTGTGGGATAGGGAGATTGGACAGAAAGTACAAAAAATTACAACTTTTATCTTTGTAAATATTTTCTCACAAGGTAATGAGATTGGGCTCAGGGAGAAGTTTTTATACTTTGAATATACAAGGTTGCTTATGGATTGATCTGTAGGTGGCCTTAGCCCCTACCAATTATGTTGTTTATTAGAGAAATAATGAAAGACCGACATTAGAATGATGCTTTTAAAATTACCTGTTGTTCGTAAAACTGTGTTTCCTAAATTAGCTTGGAGCAAGGAGTTTGCAACAGTCTTAAGAACATACTAATGGAAAGAAATTAGACAGCTACATAAGGACAATAATGGGCTTTTTAGACAATAACCTTGTGTTTAATTGCAGCCAGCTTTAACCAGAGGCAACATTAAAATCTTGAACTGATGAAAGCTTAGAGGTATTAGCGGAGTAATGGCATTTTTCATTTGGTCCATGAAAATCTAAATATTGGCAGCCATGTGATTAATTTCACTGGCCTGGTCAACTGGTCAACTAAATAATTCCAGGTTCCCCGGGAGAGTGATTCATTCTCATTATTTGCCATTGAGGTCTTTCAAATGTGTAGTTGTGTTGTTAATATTGATCAAATTAACTGGACAGTAGTACTCCTTCTACTTCACTTCACACAACAAAATAATAAAGATAATAAAGATGCCCCACCATGGGAATTAGTGGTCCACCCAGTTTGAAAATAGAACTGATCTACCACCAAGAGGCCATCCAACTGATGTATTTGTTGGAAGGCTGAGAAAGGAGGCGATTGTAACAGCTGCAGTCCTTCAAACCATTTCCTCATTGAACCAGTGACATAGGGTTTATAAATCCTGACAGGTTGTAGTCTGTCCTTACATCTCGGGAGAGCATATCATAGCCCTTTAAAGTGTTGCAATAGTGGATAAGTAATTATAAAATTATGTGTGAAATAAAGTTCTCAAACTGCCTATTTTTCTGTGAAAGACTATCAAGTTTTATTTCAAAATGTATAGAAAGGCAGAAGTCCAAGCTCAATCCTTGGCCTGTAAAGATATGTGTTAAAATGTACTGATGCTCAAGAGGGAGAGTTGCAAGCAATTGTACTTCTATATGGTGTATTTTTATTCTGGCAATTTTACCACATAGGCAAGAATTATCATACCATGGAAAAATGTTTTCAGTCTTTTAAGTTTTCTCCCTGAATAGATATAACGGAGGAGGTAGAGGAAATGCTTTCTGTGGTCAGATCCGATTCAAATGTCAATTATGAAATTAATAAAACAAGGGCACTGAACAGAACATTTATTGAGTACCTGTTGTTTGCCGAGTTTTCTGTGTTTATTTGTGATTATTAGAATGATCTTGCAAGTTTTATTTTACTGCATTCATGTTACATTGGCCAAATTCCATGATGTGCAGCTAATATAATTGATCATGATTACATAGTTAATACCTTTATAATCATTTATGTTTGCAAGATTTTGAGTTTACATTTTTTTGTTGTTGAGACTATTATTTTCTGTCCAGGGAAGATGACTCTTTTCTCTCTAGCCTAAAGGATTTGTGTATACAAACAAATCATTGTGTTTTATTTATTCCATAATTGAGAATTTTATTTGTAAGTGTTATATCAAAATTTTAGTTGCTATAGCTACTTTGTAATAAATTATTTATATAACATTTATATGTTACCTAATTTAGAATGAAAGGCTGATTTCTATCATATAAGCATTTGGCTTTTATTAATATAATTATAGAATTTTGTAACTTTCTTTTCTGCTAATTGTTTTAAACTTTAAAAATTTTTTTTGACATAAGGTCTCACACTGTTATGGTTATTATAAACCGAGTTAGTGTGTTTTCCTCACATTGATTGTTCTTGATTAACTGAACTAAAACCTTCTTAATTCAATGAATTTTTAAAAAATGTAATGTGGATTCTTCTTGCTGATATTTTGTGACTTTTAAATCAATATTCATGGGTCTGATTTATAGGCCTGTTTTTCAGTGTTAGCCTTTTCAAGTTTAGATATTTGTGCTACCGTGGTTTTGTGGAAAAAATTAGGAAGCATTAATTCTAACTTCATGCTTTAGGACAATTTAAAAAGCTCATGAATTATCTGTTTCTTGAAGGTTTGAATGAATTCAAGCATGAAATTGTCTGGAACTTTACTGAGAGGTAGATCTGTGACAACTTTCTCAATTTCCTCCTTAGCTTTGGGTCTACTTAAGTAGTCTATCTTTTGTTGAGTCAATTTGCAGTACAATACTTTCATATTTCTAGAAAATGGCCCATTCTCATTTTAAATTTATTAGCATAGATTTGAGAAAATATTCTTTTTGAAATTTTAATCGTTTCCATTTTTCTCGCTGATAAGTTTGTACATTAATTTATTGTTTCTTTTCATTAAAATGGTTTGTCTATTTTTATTCAAAGAACCAATTATTTTATGTATTTATCAATCCTGTTTTTATATTTCTAATACATTAGTGTATGCTTTTATATATATTGACTCCATTTTTTCTGTTTGCAATTATTACTTTACTTTTTTATCCTTTCCAAAATTTATTTTTTATATTAAATAATTCCATTGCTCAGTTTTCCTTAGCTCTTTCTTTGGGTTCTTTTTTATATTTAAGACATTCTTTACCCACTTTTATTCTTCTTGTTTTTCTGTAAAAGATATTCAAATATTTACTTATAAATATATTTATCTCTCATAAAAGACAAATTTAGCAAATTTATTTATTCTTCTGAAGACAAATTCTCTGTCATTATGACACACTTTCTATCCGGGGGTTTCTGTCTCAGCGTCTTCTGGTGATTCAGAAATTACTTCTAATTTTCTCTGTGGTTTAACATGTATCTAGTGGAAAATATTTTCCTATAAATGCAATGTTGAGAGATTTAATTTCTTCGTTTGTTATGTTTTTCTAAGTGTACTACATGGTTGCTAGAAGCTATGAGCAACTTCATGTAACTTTCTAATCTTTGAATTTTAAATTTGAGTCTACCTGGTAGTCAACAACACACTCTCCTCCACAGCTATGTATGTGTGCATGTGTGTGATACATTCTATACATGGAAACATTTAGATTCTCCTATATGGACTATCCCATTCAAATTTGTCTCTATTTAACTATTACATTTTCATGATTTGTGGAGGATGGAATGATACAATATTGTTTCCAATGGATGATTGTATTACATATTCTGAAGGAATTTTTGTATCTCATGATGGTAAATTGAGTTAAATGGCTCCCATGTATACACTGAGTAATCCTGGCTAGTATTGGAAGTGTTCTTTTCTTTTTTGTCTTCACACCTTCATTATGCTACAAGAACTTCATGGTGTTAGTATATTTTTATCACTTTGCTAATGCTGTGCGTCCCAGGTCAAGGAAGAGCAAGATTCAGGGAGAGTACTGGGCAGAATGCGGAGTGGTTTTAAGAAGAATGTTATCATTGCCCTTTTCCACACAGTGCCCATCTGTCTTTTTGTTTCTGCCCAGAACATTGACTAGTGTGCTCTAAATGACCATTCTGCCTTGTCTTCTGCTTTCTTGCTGGATACCGCCAGCAAGGTAATAGCAAGTGGTGGGAGAACGGTGAAATAGCAGTATTTACTGCCTGTTCCTTCTCTGCTGCGGACCTTTATGCTAGCTGCATTCCTCCCTTTGTCCCCTGGCCTCCTGACTCAGTGGTGCATCCTGTGCCTACTTATTCCTCCCTTTCATTGGTCCAACTAGCCCGGGTTAGGAACTACCCCCAGCTTCTGCAGGCTACTGCACTATTCTGTGTCAACATCTTTATACCTGCTGTCATTAGCCCAAACCTTTCAAAATTCCTTTCATCAGTTTCTTCCTGATATTCTCAATAATATCAGACTCTAGGATGTTATTTAATATGAATTTAGCTAATTTTCTTATTCTGTCTCTGTGCACAAAAGGGTTTCCATGCTATGTTCTGTCAGTGAGGAGGAAATACTGCTTACATGACAGGTGCTAAAATGCCTTGGTTAACTCCAACTCTACGTTTGAACAATGCCAATGTAAGCCTCATGAATGGCTTGTCGGTTGCAGCCCAGGGAATACCTGAGTGACATCTTGTTGATATGTTAATCAGAACTAACTATTCTCTCTTCATGCCCTGGCATATCGAGCTCTTGTCTATGAGATCATACATCATTTCGGTGCTTCATATTTAGCTTCCGCCAACTTATTTCCTTGAGTACTTTTCCTTTCTATCAATATCACAAGAGATTCCAAGTGTATAATATCACTGTTGAAATTACAATATTGCATTATAAATCTAAGTACATTTCACTTTGTTAAAAACTGTTATTTACATGAGGGAAGGCAATGCCATTATTTTTGCTTTAGATAAATCACAAGGGAAACCAGAAAACACGCTTTTCACTTATAGTTCATTAAACTACCTTGAAAAAGAGGAATTTTGTCAAATTAAAGAAAATAATACAAACATAAATGCCTGAATGAGACCTCCTATGTATGCCTATTTATTAAAGAAAAGTCATGAAAAAGCGTGCAACATATCAGGTATCATTATAGAAATGTTTGCAAAAGTTCTGTAAGTGAATCTCTAAGATCAAACACAGTGGTTCTTGCATCAGTGGGCTGTTGCATACATTATTTATTAACAAATTCCCAAGAACAATTGTAAAAGGATTGATCTTCCAGCCTCTCCACCCCAGCGCGGTTCCCACTGGTTTCCAAGCAAGTCATAGACACTTAAGTGCTACATGACTAAGCTGTGATTAATTATAAAATAAAACATGGTCCGCCCCGTACAAGCTGAGAAGAGGCTGTAAGGACCTGGGATGTCCTACAACCTTTGCTTTGGCTTTGTGTTCAGATGTTAAAATACTTACTTGATTTTGACAATTTGATCCATTTGCCATTTCTTTTACTTTCCTTCTTTTAAAAACAAGATAAATATTCTGAATGGATTTTTTAAAATTCTATGTTCCTTGTGTATATGTAAGAAGATAGGATAGGGTATTACTTCTATATCAATGATAACCTATATGTAAAACTATCCTATTAAACATGAGGAAACAAAAATGCAGAACATTTTTGATTGGCTTTCTTGATGGGAGCTATTCTGTGATAATTTTTTGTTCTTGTTAATGCTGCTAAAAAGTAGGTAGGAAGATTATGATGAATTAAGTACCAAATTATTAATATAAATACAAGTCAAGCTTTTGTTCTCTGGGTATTTTTGCATGTTTCAGTGAGAGACCTGGTGGCCAGATCTTTATACGTCATAGGCAGTTTCTTAAAGATACCTGCTCAAAGAGAAAATCAAAACAAAACAAAATAGAGGCACTCTTATTTCTAAAGCTAAATATGTAAAATGATTCAAAACTTTGAAGAAAGACTTACATAAGAGTGTTTTTTAGATCACATTGTAAAACAAAGTGTTGCCTTTGATGAGATAAGCTGTGTGGTCCCTGTGCTGGGTGGATTTCCAATGTTCACCAAGATGCTCACGCATGAGAACTTGTCAGGCATGAGAGTTTGGTTGGTTAATGGCACCATGATGTGGGGCTCCTCTCTGCAAATTCTACAATCATTTAAAAAAAAAAAACATTTGTAGAGGATGCTTCTGGTTTCCTTGTCGTAGCTCATTGGTCCACATTTGCTTTTAGCTGTAGCTAGAATGGCCATTTCTGACTCATCTCCAGCTGGAAAGGCACCATGTGAAGCGTGCCCTTCTCCAGTCTTTGGAGACTAATATCTAGAGCTGAGTGTTCCCTAAGTGTCGATGAAAAGCATAGTCAGCGAGCCCCACAAGCATCCCTTAACCAACAGAAGGAGGCAGCAGATGAGGATATGTGTTCCAGCCTGGTGTATCTATTGGTGATGTGATTACGGGAAGGACTGTCTATGCTTCTTAAAGATCTGAAAAGAACTCATCTGCTTTTTCCACAGAAACATCCTAGATGTTGGACATTATTCTACCTCTGTTTCTCTCTGCCTTGCTCTTGCATCCTAGCTTCACCTTCCAAATAATCCATCTGCCTCTGAGTCACTGCCCAGATTCTGATTTAGAAACCAATTCCATCTCAAGGTACAAGTAAACCATCAGCTATAGGAGCGTTACTGACATGAGAAAAAGAGGGATGGATTTCTAATAGATGGAGCAGTCAGAAACAAAGACATATCCCCAAAAATATCACAGGAATTATTGTTAATGGTTGATAATGACAATCATCTCTCCATAGAAATTTTTTTCATGAAACAACAGTAGTGGAGTCTTAATATTATTTTTTCCATGATATAAGTGCCTGCTATATAAAAAAGCTGGGACTAGAGCACATGTACAATTCTTACCCACAGGGAAGCTCAGTTCTAGAGTTTGCAACATGAAAAGCACGTAAATGCCTGAAAAAGCAAAGATTACAGCCACCGAGTAGAGATACTCAGGGGTATTTCATATGAATTCAGTCTCAAAAGACAAGGAACAGTCCTCATAGAAAGATGTAGAGAAGGTTACTGTATGTAGTGGAGACAAGCCCGAGGACAAAGAAAGGGACTGATCTAAATGTGGGACACAGAAAAATTAGTATGACCAGAGCACAAATTGTGGAAAACCAGCTAGTAAATGTTTGAGTGTTAAGGATCTATGAGCTTTGCCAATGTAACTATTCAGCTCTGAAATTATTATAGCAGGGGGACTGGAGGAATGGCTCAACGGTTAAAGCACTTGCCTAGCAAGTGCTATGTCAAGAGTTAAGTATCTAAGTTCTATTCCCTAGCACCATATAAACTGGGTGAGGTGGTGCACACCTGTAATCCCAGCACTCAGGAGGCAGAGGCAGGAGGATTACCATGAGTCCAAGGCCCACATGTATTGAGTTCAGGACCAGCCTGAGCTATAGGCTTGGATGAAAGCAGCCCTAGGCAACATTTAAATGAATGTGGGTAGATGCGTTCCAATAGAACTTTATATATAAGAGCAGGCAGTGGGTTCAGTTCGGCCCTAGCTTGCCAGTCTCTAGACAGGTATGGAAGAATAAAAGGCAAAGCAGTTCAACAGCAAGACACTGAAGAAGTGGGTGGCCAGGGCATGGAGGATTATAGAAGCCTTCTGGGGGAATGTGTAGACTGGGTTCATTATCAGGTCCATCAGGTGTAGAACGTGCCCAGCCTAACAACCTTAGTTTACATCTTCATCTACCTACTCGGGCAGCTGAACTCATGCCTACCTCCTAGGATTGTTATCAGGATTGCATGAAATAACATAGGTGTCTGTTACAGAAGAAACACAGTTAACAAATTCAATGAATCTGTTTCCTTCCATCCTGCGTGAGCATCTGTTACTGTGAGGTCAAAGAAGAACCCCAGTCAAAAGCAAAAATATGACCAGGAGCAAGAGAATTTGAAGCTAAAGTTTATCCCCCTGTGACCTTTGCCTGGATAAAAAGGCCAGGCCTAAGGCATAAGGAACAAAGGTGTATGGCCTAAGGGCACAAAAGAGATTAAAAAAGGTCATATAAAGGACAATTATGTGCTAAGCTGAGCTTTTATGTAGCGTGGAGGTCAGAGATGGGATGTTAAGCTGGCCTGTGGGTTGGTGGTCGAGCAGTAGAGGACAACAGAGAGGTGCCTGGTAGGTTTGAAGAACAGGCCACAGGCAACAGATTAAAAGAAACAGGTACCCCCTGTGGGTCAGTGTTGTTATCACTTGGCCAATGACCAGCGCCAACAAAGATGCTATGTCAAGACTTATGAAGGTTGTTGAAACTGGTCATGATTGCTAAGACCCAAAAGGTTACCACAGCCAAGAAGGACTGAGGAATTACCTATCTCTAAACCAAGGTCAAACACAAGAAGCCCAGTTCTCCATCTGGGAACACCCGAGTTCAGCACAGCAGCCACAGCCACAGCATGAGAATCTCATAGCTGTATCTTCAATTATAAGAGGATGCTGTGCTTTCAGAGCACCTTGACGAAAAACCTTCACAAAGTAGTCACTTTTGAAAGAAGTGTTGGAATGAACCCTTGCAGAATGTCACTATAACATACTCAGGGCTTGCCAGCCTCTTTATTCATGGGAGGAGGACCTTGGCTATGCATCTAACCTTTCGTTAAGTCTGGAGAAAGGATGTGAAGATTTTCTTTTTTAATTACATAGCACAGGTTTAATTTAATATCTCTACCTATGTTAATTTAGTGATTTGAAAAAAAGCTGAATGTTGTTTCTAATTAACTGAGAGCAAAGGGCATTTTATATTCTATGTCAGGAGGAGCACACATTATTATTTGTCATAGGCAGGAATGAGCAAAAACATCTAACTCATTAATGTTATTACAAGGGTTACTTCTGTCTCGACCTTTGGGGTCTCCTATAGATGGATTAGTTGACTAATGTAGTAGAAAGGGTTTTAAAACATAACATGGAAGAAAATTGATTTTTCCCATATATATTAAATTTTCTGACTTAATATATCTAGTCTTGTGTGTGTGTGAGTGTGAGTGTGTGCCTGTGTTCCCATGGAAGGCTTTTAGTATGCTTGTTGGCAACTTACTCAACTGGGCCCAGACTCAGGGAAGTTTTTCCTAATCTCATTCACTAAGTGTCAGAACCTAGGGTCATGCAGGGTAGAAAGAATGAGGCGGGTGGTGAACTATTACCAAACAAGGGACAATTTTGCCTGTCAAGGGAGGTGTGGTGGCTTAGAGACTCAGTTAATGGCCTTGGGTGTCCATATTGCACACATCACAATCATTTTCTCATTGAGAGCTATTGTCAGGAGGAAGCCTGGGACGTGCAAGGAGAAGAGAGATGTTTAGTGGAAGGATTTAAATCACTGGAGATTGGAATCCAGCTAAGCATTGACTTATCTTTTGATTAGATTCTCTGAAAACATTTGCACATAACACAAAACTTTCTGCAACTCACTCAGCTCTCGATGTCTGCTCTGTTTTGTGCTCCAAAGCTAGTGAGAATGATTTACAGTGTAAAAGCGTCACTCGATGTGCTTTTTAGGAATGAAGAGCTCAACAGGGACTGATGGCCCAGGCCCGTAATCCCAGCACTCTGGGAGCTTGAAGCTGAGGGTCACATATTTGAGTCCAGTTTGGGCAACTTAACAACTTAGTGACATTCTATTTTAAAATTAGAAATAAGAAAGAGTAGCTCAGGGGGAAGGCCTTGAGTTTCATCCCCAGTACAAAAAAAAATAAAAAATAAAAAGTTCAAGGCTCTCTGTTCTGAGATTCAAATTTAGTACCTAAGCATCTGGATTTATAGTAAGTAGCCTGAGTGATTTTCACAAAGGTGATGCATGTTTCGTACTATGAGAAACCTTGTAAGCAGTGAATTGACTCTGAAAGATGGCAGCTTTATTGAGGCGAAGTTATTTATTGCATTTTTTTGGCCTGATGATCAGGACACTTGAATATGCATCCATGTATAAGCCAGCTTGTGCATTTTCCAGAGGCAGGCCAGGGTCTTTTTTCCTCACAGACTCAAAAGATCTTTTTTAGCATTAATTGGCCAAGAAGGAGGGAGAGCCCACATGGGTGCCTTGGTCTAATTGCCACCCACTGCTGGCTCCTTCTACCTCAGAACAGGTGTGGAAATCATGAATCATCCCTTCTGGTTACTTTTGGCATTTCACAACTGATTATTTCAGAGGCTAAACTGTTCTGTGAAAAATAAAAAATTTAACTTGTCATTCTGTCAGAAAGCTTTTAGGAAGATATTTGACATTTAGAAAAAAATTTTAAGTCAATAATCTAGAAGACATATTCTGGTGACTGCTTTGAATACATATGTCCTGAAAAGAAATAATTTTGAATGAACGGTAAGTAGCTACACATATATGACCAGCAAGCTTGGAACCAAATCAGGACATTGTTTGGAGATTCGAGATTGTGTCTATCTCAAAGTAGTTTGAGAGACTATATTTCTTTGGTTGAGGGCGTAGAGTAAAAAAAGTATTTTATTTTTGACATCTTAACAGAAAATATTTACACCTGGAACTAAACACACTTGTTATAGACTTGAAAAAAAAATACTTTGCACCCAAATTCTTCAGTAAGAATGAAAATGATTAACTAATATTAAAAGCTACCAATATTGCAATAAGTATTTCAATTTTGATTTCTGTAAGGTAACTACTGTAATCGATGCCCTACAAATACTAAATCATTTAATTCTAGGTAGGCTTCATAATTATCTGTGGAGGTAGAAACTGAGACATCACATGTCAAATGACGTTCTTCGGAACACATAAGCATAGTTTAATCCCTCAAGTCCTCTTGTGAATCACGTTTCCAATTGACTCGGTGTTTCTTTTGCCTGGCTCTGTCACTGCTTACAACCATGAAAAACTTACATAATTTAAACCCACTGAAGTACAATTTCCATTTCCCAGACAAAACAAAACAAAACCCATTGAATACAGTAAGCCATATTTGCAGGTTAAAGTGTGAGTGGTATGGTAGAACTTTTAAATCCTTCAATGAGTTCTTCTTACACGAGAAGTCTTAAGAACCGTACCAAGAGCAACTGTGTCACATTAATACAGGACCGGGAAGTATGGTTTTCTGCTTGAGTCTGTTTATCCACTTGACATTCAGCTGCAGCCACACACAACCTGGCTTAATTGGAGGTGCCTGGTAGTACAGGCAAGAGGGATTTTTTCAAAGGTCAACAATTTGATCCCAAGCTGGGCATCTCATATCTGACTTAGACAGTTGGAGGCAAGTTACTTGGTCTCCTTCTTCTTCCCGAGGGCATGTGTTTAATATTTGTTTGCAATATTTAGTACCAAATTTATAGTTGGAAGAATAAGCAGGGACCAGGGTCTCCCTCAGACTTGTATCCAACTGCTTAATTCTCACTGAAACTTAAATTGTTCTTAAGAATAAAGGAGACAAACCTAATCTTCCTAGGTAAAGAGAGATTAAATTTAAAACAAGCCTTCTTTCTCATTTCCCAGGGGTGCTGCATCCAGTGAGCTCCACTGCTAGGCTTCAGCTTTTCTGTAGCTGTTGTTTATATGCCTGTTTGCATTCTGAGCATGGCGCTGAGTGATGGGGAGATCCCAGCCACTCAGAATGCAGAACTCATTTCTTTCTTTCTTTCTTTCTTTCTTTCTTTCTTTCTATCTTTCTTTCTTTCTTTCTTTCTTTCTTTTGCTAAGTGTAAAGTTTCTTTTCAAGAAGGTAATTATTTTCTGAGAGTATTATAAAGAGTAATTAGAATTGTAGTCAAATAGCCAGGTGTGTGGGCTTCCTCTACTGTTTATTGAGTTGAATGCCATATAGAGGAAAACATTTGAATCTACCCTTTCTTGGGACCCTGGAGAATGTTCTGAGCACCTGGGTAGAGGGGAGAAAGCAAAGAAAAAATATTCATTGAGAAGTTGCTAAGTACCAGGAGCTGCTGCAATAAGTTATTATTGTTGAAAATAATAATTGCGCAACATCAACAACAATTGAGTATCTGTTGGGTACTTAAACTCGCCAAACTAATTTTATGCATTATCTCCCATTTTCCCAACTGTCCTGTGGGTTGAAGATTTATTTTGTTTTCATTTCTTTTTCTTTTTTTTTTTCAAATTTCTACAAATACAAAATACTACCTTGAGCCTAGAGAGGTTAACTCACTTAATCATCAGAGTCAAGGAATGAAGAAGCCGACCTGTGCTTTAAATCCAAAGCAGCCCACTGATGGGGCTGCTACATATCACCACTGATTCTTTTTTATTCTAGAAACTCAGTGGAAAGAAAGATACACAAAAAGACCTAGTGAAAAGACATTTAGCAGAAACACTAATGGACTTGATTAGTTAATCAATCCACTATACATTTTCACATTGCAATTTTAGGAGCAGTTGCTCAATAATGTGCTTTACTGTTTTTATTAAAAAAAGAGAAGAAGAGAAGGAAAAAAAAAAAGTCCTGTAAGTGTCAAGGTCAGGTCCAGGGAATTTGTCTCACTCTCTCCCAACTTCGTAGTGGACACCTATGTGGGAGAATTTGCCATCCAATATCCTTTCTTTGCACACTGAGCATTTGAGAGAGCCACGCCTTCTCCAGTTTTGTATTACTTGGATTGACTTACAATTATTGTACATTTTGAGGTACAATGTGTTGTGTTAATCACCATAATAAAAGAGGATAATCCTGTCATTTGTAGTAATATGATGAGACTGGTTGATGTTAAGTGACATAAACTGCTCACTGAAAGACGAATACTGCCCCATCTCTCTCCTATGTCAATTTTCTTTTCCATTTTCAGTTCACCTAGTGTGGATGGAAAGGTAGACCGAGATGATCAGAGCTAATTTGGTGTCCCTGACTAACGTGATTGTTTTGGGGTGGGGGGCATGTGTTAGAAGTCATTCAGTTACAGTGCATCTTCCAGAAAGCATTCATTCTCTTTTGCCACGAACAGGATAGATAACTCTACTTGGAGCCTGAAATTAAAGCCAACTAAGTAACAGGCAGAGCTGAAATGGGGAGAAATAGATCTGTGGCTGTATTTTCAGATCTTGGTTCAGGCCAGGCTTATAGGAGTCTCACCTGTGCACTTTAACATTGTTTGAAAGATAGACTTAGCTTTGGTCTTAAACCAAATTGGGTTGGGTTTTTCTGTTACTTGTAATTAGAGAAATCCTGTTTGTTGGTGCATCTGCTCCATCTGAAGTAAGAGGAAGGCAGCAGGGGTGTATGATGAGCTGCGAAATTCCACTCTCATAGCTGTGCTTGACTCCCGGCTCTGTCATGTAATGGCCATGTCACCAGGCCCTTGGTCACTCAGCACATCTGTTTGCATTTTTACAAAATCTTTTTTGAAGTTGAAAGTGGCATGAAAAGCACACTATTTTTCAGGGAAGTGCTTTCGGAACAGCAAAGAATTATGCAGATTTAAAGGTCCTTAGCCACAGTCGAGGCCAATAAAAATGGAAAGATATTCTTGAGGTGTCCCTGCCCAAGCATTTTCTTCCTGGAAATGCTGGAGTCTTTGTGGTCACCTCAGATCTGGACCTATCGTTTCCAGGGAGACAGGCAAATAGTGATAATGTTTATATCATTCTGAGATATACTAGCATTTTCCCTTTCTATCATCCAGTATCAGGAGGTGTAACATTTATTTGCAAATGCAGTTAGGAAGTTGCCTCAAAACTGAGCTCAAAATTAAGCTCTACTACAGAGCGTGTCAACCTTTATGTCGAGAAAGAGAGAGAAGACTAAGAAAAGTTTTCTTAGTCATTGATGAGTAATTAATTATGTTCCAGTTCATTCTGAGAAACGACACCTGTGCGGTTCAGAAATGACACTAAAATAACACACAAGCTGCACTGAAACCGAGGGATGGTGGATGGTGATGTGAATTTGTGGATATATTAATTTTCAAATCAGACTCACCACCTCCTGTATGGTCCACACCCAGGAGAATTCTGTCTTGAACTGCATCTACCTCCTTGTGGTTCCCCCAAAGTAGATCCTCAATACTTTAATTCCCCTAATGCCAATGTTAAGTTTTGAAGAAATTATCATGTTGGAAAAAGCTGAAAGTTAGAGTGAAAGAAGGAAAGAAAGTGAAAAAAGAAAAGCAAGCAAGCCAGCTTGCTCTGCAGCATCATATGATCACACGCTAAGCATACCAGTGTGTGCTTCCTTCCCTCCATCCTTCACCTGCTCTCTGTGTTTCCACCCTGAAGAATCTGTTCTCATAACATTGAAAATGGTCTTTTAAAAACAAAGAGATAATAATAACACTTTTTGAGCTTAAAATCCTGTGATGGTTTCTCATTTTGTTTGTATGACGTCCTTTTCGGTATGTAGTGGTCTTCACCTGCACTTTACTCCACTGAGGTCGTGCACAGCCATCTTTCTGCTACCCCTAGATGCCTCTCATTCTGTCAGTTACCTGGACCACTTTCTTTTGCTGTGTATCCTGCCTCAGAAGTTTTGCATTCAATCTTTCTGTTTAACATGCTGGTCCTAAATAAAGCAGTGAGACCAGTGACCTTAGAGCAGTGACTTCTATCCAAATGCCACCCCACCAGGAGCTAGAGTCACAGCCTCCGCTCCCCTCCCCTCCTCTTCCCGCCCTCACTCCTTCCTCTCCTCTCCGCTTTCTTTCCCTCCTCCTTTCTCCCTTTACACTTTCCTCCTCTCCTCTGCTCTTTTCTCTTTTCTTCTTTCCTCAAGTAGTAGTTATTCATCTTTCAAGACTTTCTGATGACTGTCAAGTCCATAGTCCCAACTCCTTCTTTTGGCACTATCAGCCAAACACAGTAGGCACTCAGTAAACACTTGTTGGAGAAATGAAAGAATTCTATAAATTGTTTGAGTCCTACGTAAGGGTAAAAAGTTAGTTAATTTAGAAGGATAATTCAAATGTGAGTACATAGAGCACAATGTATTCAATAAGGACTATCTTTTTTTATATAAATCTAGGTTGAAATTCTGTTTGCTCTGCTACATAGAAGCTTTGAAATCTAGTACTAGCTATTAAATCGTCTCAGCCTTAGTCACTAAAAGCTAAATGTGCGTGTGGGATCTATTGACAATTCGTGGTGGGCTTATGTGAGGTAAACTATGAAAAGCGTTTAGGACTTTGTCCAGAAGAACAAACCTGCACACACACATGTGGATGTACACGCAATACTAGCTGTTATCTTCTTCTATGATTACTTTGGAAAGATTATAAAACTATAAATAAATATAAGAAGAAAACAAAAGTCACCTGGTATTCCACATTCAGAAGTTTCAACCTTATGATTTGCTTTGATAATATTCAAAATAGCATTTTACTTTTAAAAATGAACAGTGCATGGACCATAATAAAGTATGGTTTAAATGTACATATTTTATAATGGATATTTTCTCATTTTATGAACTAAAACTTATTCTTTTAGATCATAGTATTATTCCATGATAATTATACATAAAATTTAGATGGAAAAGATATAATGCCTTTTGCATCTAGCCCATGTTTATTTTAATAAAAGGAAACATAGACTTCAAAGAATCACACTCCTAATTCTCATTGATAAATAATCTCCATTAGCTTTGCTATAAACAAGTCTAAGTTTGCTTATTTGTTTTCTTTCTGAATACACATACATTCACCTTTTAAAGAGTAATCTGACCATGGTAAACATTGTCTTTTGGAACTTATTTTGTTTTTTTTCCAAGGTTTGTACTTGTCTTTCTTTTCATGTAAGTAATCATAGTTCTATAACATTACTTTTTATGATTACACAGTATTCCTTTATGTTGATTTACTCTGATTTAGTCTTAAAAATATCTGTAATAGAAGACTTAGGTGTGGAAGTGTAGCAATTAAAAACTAGAGGCTTTGGAACCAAAGAGACTCATCTTCAAATCCCAGATTCACTACTTTCATTTTAGTACTTAGTAAAGATTCCTACCATGTTAAAGTCACTCTCTCCTCTGCTCTAATGAAAGCTAGACTACTGGCTAATTATTTTTACCCTATGGAGTTGTTTTTAAAATTAAGAGAAAATGTGGCAAGATGAATATCATACTAAATGTAGTCCCTATAGAGTTGTTATCTAATATTATTCTTATAATAATATTATAATTATTTATCTATTATTATTTTAATGTTACATTGTGTTTAAGATGTGTGAATTCAAGAGAGAATTTTTAAAAATCATGGCATATGTGGGTCAGGAAAGGCTTCCCCATTGGTGAAAACAATGGCTAACCATCTGCTGTGTCTTTCCTCTCCCTTCCCAGCCCACTCTGTCTCTCATTGTGAGCCTCCTCCAGGAGATCCTCCTCCAAGAGTCTAGATTTTTATTACCCTCTCTTTTCTCTTTGTTCTCTCAGCTTGAGGATGATGAGTTACACTTTCTACTTCCTGAGAGCACAGTTATTTTCTCTGTATTACCTCACAATCCTTGTGCATTTTCAATTTCCAACATTCTTTAAGATTCTTATATTAAATTCTATGTGTTGAAACATCTTGTGTGGTTTCTGTTGTCCTCACAAACGTAACTCTCCTGTGAAAGGTCATTCTCTGCCCAAGTGAAGGAATTGTGATCTCACAAATCACTGCCCAATATATTCTTTTAATGCAATACTTTCTAGAATTGTGTCTCTGACTTTATATCACCTCTGTTCTTGTTAATATCCACATATTATTAAATATTTTACATTGAACTCATTTCAGTGGAGTTCAGTACTTTGTCATATCACTTTTACAAAAAATCACTATTTATATAAAGGAAGGGACTTATTATCATGTGTGTAAGTTAGCTTTTTGTTGCTGTCCTAAAATACCTGAGAAAGTCAACATAAAGAAGAGAGTATTTATTTCAGGTCAGATTTTAAGAGGTGTTGGTCAGTAGTCATATGCCTCTGTAGCTTTTGGGCCAGTGATGAACAGAAGCATCATAGTGGAAGCGTGTGATTGGGCAAATTTACTCACTTTGTGGTGTCAAGGTAGTCCAGCAAGTGGGAGAGAAAATAATAATAATAATAATAATAATAATAATAATAATAATAAGCATTAGCAGGAGGACAGGATATGAAGGAAGAAAGGAGAGGTGGTGGCAGTGATAAGGGACAAAATATACCCTACGAGAGCACAACCTTAGTGACCTACTTCTTTCAATTAGGCCCTACCTCCTAACCTCCCCATAACCCATTAAGCTGTGGATTCATTCATTAATTAAGTCTTTGGTGAGGTGGATTACCCTTCAATGTGAATGTCACTTGCACAAAAATCCTCCAATACTTTTGTCTTTCATTCTCCTCTCAGATTCATCTTTCAGTTTTTAATTACATGTTCCCCGTTGGCTTTTTGGTCATGTTTATTCTAGCCATTTTCAAATCTGTTTTTTTTTTCTTCTTCCTCAAGTACAAGTTCCTTGAATCAAAGATCTTTTTTTTCCAAAGGGCTCAATTAATGTTTGCTCACTGAAAAAAGCAATTGAATACTAAAAATATGCCATTAGTATCTTACTGGATTACTATATTGTAGGTCTATTTTTGTATTGTGAAGATAATACTAGATTGGCAGAAACTGAGAAGTTTCCAGGAAAAGAAAGTGGGATGAGACGAGAAGTACTGAACTAAGAAAAAAAAAAAAACAGGGAACAGGTGAGAGAAACACTTTGGAGCAGATGACCTGGCTGGACGACAGGCTTACTGCAGCCCTGCAGAGAGCATTGGTCATCATGACTGAGATTCTGGGAGCACTTACCAAATTCAAGTTGCTGTACAGTCCTAGCAAAGTGTGATAGGGGTCTCCTCTGCTTCTGTTGGTTTTTTGTTTGTTTTACTGAGTTGCCCATAGAGTGGATAGTATAAGCAATAGAAGCTACTTTTAGAGTTTTTCACAAGGGCCCAGAACCTCTACTTTCCTCTTGAACCCTTTCTCCCAAATAGGAAGTATAAAGAGGTTCAAGGTGGTTAGACACCTAGTTATCTTGTAGGAAGGTCATAATGAAGTTCCCTCTGCCTCAATCTCAGTGATTGGCTAAGAGGAGCCATGGAACCTGGGAATGGATTTCCTGCATCTGGTAGATGGATTCATCTGTCAGGATTGTGTCTCCACTTATGTGATACTTCTTCTATTTTATACTTCTTTTATCTCTTTTCTTGAATAAATCGTGTTCATCTTGAAAGTAAGAATTGGCTTTTAATAAGTAGCAAAGAAAGATGATTAAGACTAAAGTTGAGAAGAACAAGAGAAAAAAAGAAATCAAATTTTGCTTATGATTGTAGTCATATCTTTTCAAACATGTCGATTAGGCATATATTGATGCATTTATTCATCCCAAGAAAAATATTATTGTTATTTTTGTCTTTTTTAAAGGGTAGGGAAACTGAGAATGAGAGATGCTAGATTCCTTTCTCAAATTATCACAGTTAATGTAAAAGGAGTAATGATTGATGTGAATCAAGACTTACCATGGTGCCCACACCGAGTCTGAATTGGTGCCCTTCACTATTTCCACAGGGCAGCCCCGAGCACACGGTGGCTACGACGCTGGCACAGCTAAAATCAGAGACACTTAGAATATCAGCTTGAGAGTAAAAGCTCAGTCTCAGTAGTCGATGATTCAACACATGGCTAAAGAGCTTTTAGAATAGGTTGCAATAGATTCAAACCGGAAGTAGCGATGCACAGCCAACAATCAGTTATATTTTGAGTTCTCACTAAACACCAAATGTACCAATAAAGAGAATGAACAGCCCCACAGGCAGCTTGCAACTGTGGAGCTTCCCTGGGTATAACTGCTCAACTCCATGCCATTTGCAGAACCTAATACACTCTGTACCGAAATTATTAGCTTTATTTCAGGAAGTGTGAGCAAAACTGAACCCAAAGATGTGGACTGAGGCTAGTGACTGAAAGAGTCTCAGAAAGGAACTGATAGGCCAGAGAGGATAGAGCCGCTTTCCCTGTGTTTTAAATATTGTCTTCCTGTCACGTTCCCGCTGCTGGGCCTCCATGATCACACACAACCAAGAAAATAGAAGGAACACAGGAATATTAGTTTTTGGGGGCTCTATCATGCATCAGGAAACATTCTAATTTCCCCGCCAGCAACGCTACCCTCGCAGCTGGGCACGGAGGATACAATTCATCAACAGCTTGTTAGGGTGTTGTTTGTGGTTAGTAACACCACCACCACCACCATCACTGGATTTGATTTTGGAATAAACAGGGACCTTGCTTCCAAAATGTATTTTATGAATCATTTTCAAACACAGCCAAAACACAAGGGTACCCTGGTAAGTTATACTCCTGCCTTTTTATTTTTAATAGACCCCTAGAATTATAAAAATCATGCCAAATTTGTGTGTTTTTATGTTAGAAGCTTTCAGAGTGGCTGTCATTGGAGCATTTTTGGCAAACAGAACACATTTATGAGAATGTAGGGCAAGTCACTGGAAGGTTACGCCTATAAATTTAAATTCTTCTGCAAAGCCAGCATCTTCTATACACATATTCTGGGGGCAATTGGGAGAATTGATTTGTATTCTTTGAAGGATGCACATTCTGTATGGAGAAAGAGTTGCGCACGGACTTACACATACATCTCTTCTGACTGGTTGACTGTTTAGACGATTCCTCTGCAGTTGCTGATGACCAGGATGTTGTGGAGTATCATCTCATACTCATTAGGATGGTTATTATAAAAAAGAAGTTGGTGAAGGTATTGAGAAATTGAATTTCCATTAAAATGGTGCAGTCACTATGGAAAACAAATTGGTAGTTCCCTTCCACAATAAATTTACAGCTATTATATAATTTCCTCAATTCCACTTCTAGGTATATATCCCCCAAAGACTGCAAACCATATCTCGGAGAAACATGGGCACATCATGTTTGTTGCAGTATTATTTACAGCAGCTAAAGGTTAAGTGCAACCCAAGTGTCCACAAATGGGTGGATAAACCAAATGTGGCATACATCTAGGATGGGATATTACTTAGTCTTCACAATGATGTAAATTCTGACACAGACAGCAGTATGGAGGAACATGGAGGACCAGATACTGGGGGAAATAAGTCCAACTCAAAAGGACAAAGGTGGTATGTTTCGTTTAAGGAAGGCATCGTAGAAACAGGAAGCAACATGTGCTTGAAAAGGAAATGGGGACGATTTTTTTTTTAGTGGGACCATGTTTCAATTTCTGCAAGGTTAAACAAAAGAATTCAGGAGATCAAAGGGATGAGAGTCACAGAATAATGTGGATGTATTTACTACGAAACTGTAACACACTTATAATGATTAAGATGGTAAATATCATGTGTACTTTATTACAATAGAACAAATGTCTCTTGGCAATGCATTTTGCTCTCACATCTGAGGATGAACGAGTCAAGAAAGCGTGATGGTACCACCGGGCAACTTTTTCCTAATCGTCTTTAAAACTATCGACAGGAGTGCAAGGGCCTTGTTCCAGCCACACTCCAAATTAATTGTCGATGCGTTGACATGTTCCTGTACCGCTACAATTGCATTTTGATGACTTGAAGGTTCCTCAGCTGTTTCATTTTTTTGGCAGCCGAATAAAGAATGACATAATGCGAATGAATATTTTATAAAGGAGACGTTGCGGCTGTGGAACATGAATAGCTGCTTGACTTTTACTGTAGTGAGCGCTGTAATGTCAGGCTCTGTCACCTTGTTTTAGCTGACAAGTTCAGAGCTGATGAGGTGAATGGGTCTGACTATCTAGCAGAGAAGTGAGAGTTTCCATTACAATCTAAAGGCATTTGATCCAATAAGGTGAGGGGAGAATTAAGAGATAAGATTAGGAGATAATTAAGTAAAAAGGATGTTCTAATAATTACTTAAAAGAGGGAGTGTGTCAGGTTTCATTGCCTTAGTTGTAATTGTATGTAGCAGGATGCGGATGGAGGAAACCTCTCTCACTCGGTAGTAAGAAAATCATTGCTTGAAGCTGATAAAAACTTGAGGAATTGTGTTAAGGGTTACTTTTGTAAAAGTAGATATTGAATTTTTCCTGATTCAGCATCAGTAGAAAAACACAGGAGTCCCAGGGGTGTCTTCAGGTATATCATGGGTGATTATTTTGCATTATAATAATCATGAAATGAGTTACCATTATTTGTAAGAGATGTAACAGCAATGTACAAGGAATGAGGGTTCAATTTCACTTTTCTTAATTTTCTTTGCCTGTTAGATGGCTTTGGGCAAGCAGGTGACAGGTGCTTAGATATTCCCTTTGTTTGGTCCACAAACCAGCTACTTAAAATTGCAGAATGTGGGCCTTTGCCAGACTTACTAGACTAGACTCTATAGTTCTTTAAGCCCTTTAAGTGAGTCAAGCGCATATCAAATTTGAAAAGCACCATCCTAGACTAAGAATCTTCAGATTTAAATCTGCTGCTAATCACTGTTTTGATTTCTTAGATATCCATGTGGTATTATTTGTCGTTTTCTTTAGTCATCTCATTTTTTTAACTTAAATCTTCCTACTGAAAATCAAGTGGAAGTTGCTATGTAGAAAATATGATCACACAAAAGTTTACAATGAAATAAAGCAGCAGAGTTAAATCACCGGAGGTTCCTTGACATGGTTGTGAAGATTACACGTGCGAATGATATAGAGCATTTGAAACAATATTTGATGTCTAATAAAATGGGACATAAATTCTAATATACTAATATATTAGTTTTAAAATGAACTAGGCCTCAGTAAACTTTCTCCTTTTGGTCAAAAGAAAAGAGCTGAAATCATCTTTTCAGAGAAATTTAAAAGGAATTTAGAAAGGGATCACATTCATCAGCACTTGATTTAACCTTATATGCACCATGTCTTTGTTCCACCTACGATAATCTCAAGGCCACCAGTGTACATGTACGAGGCATTTTGAAAATATACTTGTTTAGATCTTAATAGATTTTTTTTTTGAAAAATAGGGTGATAATCATCAGCGTATCTGTGTCAAATGTATCAGGATAAATTCACGTTGCTCAAATATTCTCCAGTTAATAGAATCAATTTATTACTGTGAAGTACTTAGAGTGTTTGGCTTCTTTGCTTATCTGGGTTATTGTAAATATGGTGATGAACTTTTTTTCTTTCCTTCTGTCACAAATGAACATAATATTTGATGCTGAAATTATAGGAATTCTGACTCATGAACATCAAACTCTTGATGTCGGTAACTCTCTTAGTTATTTTTCATTGCTGGACACAATAGTCAACACCCACATCTTGAAGGAGGAAAGGCTCATTTTAGCTCAGTTTCAAGATGTGTCAGTCCATTCAAAGGCGGCTGACAATGGTAGAAGCACATGGCAGAGTCCTAGCGGAAGGGGGCAGCAGATAGGAAGCCAGGTGAGCCAGGAAGGGCAGGGCTGGCATATATTCTTCTGGGTTGTGTCCCAGCAATTTGCCTCTTCTGGATCAAACCTCACTCATCTGCCCCTTTCAGATCAAGCTCCAAGTACATGCTCTCCACCTCTTCCACACAGGCCTCATCTCTTAACAGCACATGGAATCCACAGATATTCCATAGCATCCAAATACATGAAGATTTTAGAGGACATTCCAGATTTAAACCAAAACAGGTACTCACTATTATTATATTTCTAGAGAGCACCTGTCAGTAAGTTCCTGAAACAGAACTTTACATGCTCTTTGATTTACAAGTTTCATTTCTGGGAATTTATCTTCAAAGATAGAATTGTTTATATGAGCACTTTTTAATATGTAAGATATTTGATTATGTATGGTAGTAAACATTAACAAAATTAAATGCCTAAAAATGAAGGATTAGTTAAACGAATAGTAGTGGACCATGTAATCACTAATGGTATAAAATAATTCTAAAATCATGAAAAATTGATTATAAAACTTTAAATTAAATGTCACTTATTAGACAACCTATATAGATCATTCTACAATATGTAAAAATAGCCAAGATAGAGTATCAGGATACAAAGAATGCCAACATCGAAATCTCAGAATAATAAAATGGTGAATTATTTAATTTTCTTCTTTGTTCATTCTTCCTAAATATAATGCACTAAGCATGAATTTCAAATCAGATAACATAAGCAATACTATGTATTTTCTAGGAAAGTAAGGTAGACATAGACATAAAGTTGAGCAGTCTAGGTTTAAAATCCTAATTTTTTCTTGGAAAGGGACAAAAATAAATATGTTTGCTATGCGACCTGGGGATTGGCAGAGGCTTTCTGTAAACTTCTACTTCTCCACTGTTACACATTACACATTTACACATTGTCTTAGTTACTTTCTCATTGCTGGGCCACAATGCCAGAAACCACACCTGAAAGGAGGAAAGGTTGATTTCAGTTCACATTTTCAGAAGGTATCAGTCCCACCTTGGTCAGCCAGAAATGGTGGAAGGGCTTGGTGGAGACCTGGTCAGAGAGAAGCACTTCATAGCATTGCGGGACAGGAAGCCAGGAGAACAAGGAGGGGTGGACTATCAACAAGATATATCATTCCAGGCCATGTCCTAGTGATCTGCCTTTTTTTTTTTTTTTTTTTTTTGATCAAGGCCCAGTGATCCACCCCTTCCAACTGGGCCCCTCTCTTAACAATGCAGGCAATCAATGGGTTAACCCCAAGATCAAACCACTCCTAAACATGGAGCTTTTGTGACTCTGTGTCTCTGTATGTCTCTCTCTCTCTCTCCTTCTCCCCCATCCTTTTTCCTTCCCACATTCTTTCTCCCTCTTCCTAGTTTTTATGTCTATATTTTATCTCTTTTCACTGAAATATAATCTTCATGAGGGAGACACCTCTTCATCATAGCTGAATGCCTTTGACTAGAACAAACATGACACTTTGTAGATGTTTGAAAAAATTGTTTAAGTGGATGGATGAATGAATAATTAAAAATACTAGAGTGGGCTGAGGGGGTAGCTCAGTGGTTCAAATGCTGGCAAAAAGGTTTAATTCCTCAGCATCACATAAGCTGGTCATGGTGGCACACACCATGATCAATGTCTAGCAGAAGTGGTTGTCTCTAAACCTAAGTGCTGATTGAGTCTCCTCCAATGATGGACAGGACCATGAACTATGGCTCATGTCTAACCTGGTGTTGACACGGGGCTGCTTACCCTACCTATAGCTGTACTTTCCATGTGGCTGACTGATTTTCTCATAGCACAGTGGCTGCATTTCAAGGACTGCTCCTGAGAAGACCAGCAGATACTCATCTTTAAACTTTCATCAATGTTGTCCCATATAGGTTCAAGGGATGAGATGCAGACTCTGTCGCTCCATGCAGGGATGCTAACATTGCAGTAAGTCAAGAGATGCACGTGGGCTGCACTAAATCGGGCATCTTTGGAGCTGACGCAGAGTTAAGTGGTTAAAATGCTTGCCCAGCAAGAGTAAGGCCCTGGGCTTGATCCCACAGCACCACATAAGCCAAATGTGGTGCTGTATATAAGTAGTCCCAGCACTCAGGAGGCTGAAGCAGGAAGATTACTATGAGTTGAAAGTCAGCCCAAGCTACATAGTGAGCTCAAGATCAAGCTAGCCTTCAAAGCAAGATCTTGCCTCAAATAAAAACAAAATAAAACATAAATAAATTGGGCATTTTGAAATTAACAAAATTTAAATCATAGTCTAATCCAGTAGTGTTTTTCACATATGTGCGTACACACACACACACACACACACACACACACACACACACACACACACACAAAACCTTCTGTGATTGACTCACTTCACTAATCACTGAGTATGATTGTCTTAAGTTGGGTCCATTTGCCCACAAGTCTCAAATCTATCTGTCTTTATGGAAGAGTTTTACTCCATTGTGTCCATACACCACACTTTTTGTATTCATTGGTTTGTTGAGTCTTTCTGCATCTTCCACATATTTGTTTTTCTTGAGACAGGATCTTGCTCTGTAGCCCAGGCTGGTTCTGAACTCACTATGTAGCCCAGGCAAGCACTGAACTCACAGCAATGCTCCTGCTTCAGCCTCCTGAGTGCTGGGATTTCAGGTGTGTGCCACCACACCTGGCTTATGCAAAGCTGGGGAATTGAATCCAGGGCCCTGCAATTGCTAATCAAGCACTTTAACCACTGTGCTGCTTCTCCAGCCAGCATCTTCCACATTTCGCTTGTCAAATGTGCAGCTATAAACATATATATATCTTTGTTATATGTTGCTTTTAGCTCTTTTGGAAAGATATCCAGGAGATGTATGGCTGGATCCAATGGAATATTTATTTTCTGCCTTTTGAGGAATCTCCATACTGCCCTTCACCGTGGCTGTACCAGTTTATAGTCCAATTAGCAATGTAAAAGGGTTCCTTCTCTGCCCATCCCCCAACCCTGCCAGCATGGATTGCTGTTTGAGGGCTTGATATGCATCATTCTCATTTGGGTAAGATGGTGTTGTGGTTAGGATCTGGAGTGTCCCCCAAAAGTCTCATGTTTTTTGATGTTATGGATTGTCTATGGAACCATGTGATGTTGGTGCATTGGGGTCCAGTCTGGAGGGGTGGACTACAGTTAAGACTAAAGGCGTGTGAGTTAGGATTAATGGTTTGAAGTGGCCACACCTGGATGGAGGAGGGGCTAACTACTGGGCGGAGACTTGAAAGGATATATAAGCTGCGCCTGCCTCCCTTGGCGGACTAGTCTCAACTAGCCTCAGTTGTCTTCCTGCTTGCGATGTACTGAGAAGCAGCCTCCACCTCTGCCTCTGTCCTGTACTTTGATTGCTGCCGGCCACCACTGAATGGACGTGACCTTCTGAAACCGTGAGCTAAAATAAACCTTTCCTTTCCTAAATTTGTGGGTGTTGGGTATTGAGTCACACAGCAGCGAAAAAGTAAGACAGATGGTATCTTAGTGATGTTTTGCTTTGCATTTCTCTAATAGCTAAAGATGTTGAACAGTTTTTCATATATTCTCCCGCCATTTGAACTTCTTCATCTGAGAACTATCTATTCATTTCAGTTGCCATTTTTATAAATCTGGTCTTTTATTTTGAGTCTTCTGTTTTCTTCAGTTCCTTATATATTGTAATTGTTAGCCTTCTGTCTGAGCTGTAGGTGATAAAGTTATTTTTTCTTATTCTGACAGTTCTTTCTTAACTGTGTTGATAATTTTCTTTGCGGTGCAGAAATGTTTTAATTTAATGTAATTTCATTTGTTGATTCTGGGGTTGATTTTTTGCACCTGACGTCTTATTAAGAACCAATGCCTGCATATTCTAAATTTTTGCCTGTTTTGTCCTCCAGTTGGTTCAGTGTTTCTATTTTAATATCTAGGTCTTTGATCCACTTCGATTTAATCTTGGTGCTTGATGATAGAACAATTACCCACCTGTGTTATTTGGATACTTCCAGTGCTCTGGATCACTAGGGCTGTATCTCCGTCAAACAGGCCTCCTGTGCTGCTTTCAGTTTGACTTAGGTTTCAGTCAAGCCAGTGGGCTTGGGGTTCTCCCTGTGGTACGTGCAGGTGCCCGGCTCCCAGCAGCTTCCAGTGATGCCCAGAGGATATGAGTGCATCAACTCCCCTCCCTGAGCTCACCAGGAGTTGACTCAGAGTTCAGTCAAGCCAGTAGATTTGGGCTTTTCCCAGTTGTTTGTGCAGGTGTCCTGCTCCGCAGGATCCAACCCTCCCTCCTAAAATCACCAAGAGATAGTAGCTGAGACTGTGATTCCTGCTTTTTAGTTCCTCCTCTGCAAGTCCCCAGACTGGTAGCCTGCATGCAGTCCCCAGTCACCAATGTGCTGCAGATAAAGCCTCTCTCCACTTCTTCTCTGCATATAGGATGCTTAAGTGTAACAGCCTGCCACAGCCAAGAGGTGCTATTTGGCTATAGAGCCTCCCAAATTTACCAACTCTCTTCAGACAATGGACTGAGTTGTAATCCACACAGACGCTGGTGAACTCCACTGTCTGCAGGCAGGCCCTGCCCTCCCATGCTCCACTCCAGGCCTATCCTTTGTCTCCCTCTCTTTCACTTGTTGACAAGACTCACAGTTCTTTTTTGGTTCCCTGCTCCCACTGACCAAGTCCAGCAAATCCTCTGCCTTTCTAGTTTAGAGTTCAGGGGAAGTTCCCTTGTTAAATCTGTTTTCCAGCCTGATCGTGTAGAGCCTCTGACAAAATGCCTTCTAACCATCGCCATCTTGGCTCTAATCAGATAATGGCTATCAGGCTTGTAGTCACAGAGTACATAGTTTCAATTGTCAGATTTCAGCTCACTGTGAGAACAATCAAAAGTTAAAGCTGCCCGACATGAAATACATCCTAAGTAAGAAGTAAAGTGAGTTTCATTTTTCCAATTCCTTTCCAATATAGGAGTGATTTTTTCACAGAAATATGAAGGAAGAATTCAACATAAAAATCTCTCCATAACATTCCTTCCATTGCCAAGCCCAGCACGAAGAATCATCACCACTTCTCACTGTGTGCTACCCAAGTGTCACAGCTAATCAACCATGCTGATGAATTTTCACTATTTGAAGCACTAATATTCTCATCACATAGAAGAATGGTTGAAGACCTAATTAGACTGTGAAGTAGACACGTATTCTGGTTCAATTAAATTACACAGCTCTGCAAAAAACAATTAGTTATTTTTTAATAGGACAGTAATATGTCTGCAAGTGGTATTAATTGAAGTAGAAAGTTAAAAGTAGAGACCAAGGTAGAATAGTCTGTGCGATGTCTCATGATCAATGACCAAGTTACCAAATATGCTTGCATGCATTGAAGAGCTCATCAACTATCTCTAATGCTCCATGAATAATTGATAAACACAAATAGATGCAAGGGGAGAAGATTTGTTGTCATGACTTTCATTCTTTATCAAGTTAAAGGTTTTTATGGAGAATTATCTTTTCAATACCTTGAGAAAGACTATAGTGACTGAAAGAATACTTATTCTATATATAGGATTGCAATTCAAATTTGTACATTTAATAGGTGCAAAACATTTTTAATTAACAGATTAAGAAAGACCTCAGTCTTGAGTGAAACAGGCCCAGTTTTACTTTGCAGAAGGAGTAAGACCTGGAGTCAGTTACCAGCTTTGCTGAGTAAGCTCTATATTCTTTATCTCTGAGAAAGAATTAGAAGAGTTTCAGCCTCCTAAAGTTGTTAGGGAGCTTAAGTAATGAGATACATCTACAGGTCCCAGAACATACTCCATGCTCAATGAATGTTATTAGCTTCCTGTGACTATTACGTCAGGGCTTACAATACAGACATGAAGATATATGCAGATCTGTTTCAACACATTGCAGATCTCAGGACTTTTCAGCCGACATGTTAAGTAGCACTGATTTGTACATTTATATCTTCTGTCTCTGTATTTCTTTTTATTTTGTATTAGATTTTGATCTTTCAATTTCTATTCTAAGTGAACTGCTCACATTCTAATCCCTGCAACATCAATGTGCATTAATCAAATAAATACAAAAAGAGTATATGTAATTTCAGAGCCGAAGTAGCTAATTGTCTTAAATGATATGCAGGTGCTTGGCCCAATTAGGTAAACTGGGAATTTGTAATTTTAAAACAATAAATATCTTAATCATTTTCATTTTGCTGATATATCTCACAAAATCTGTTTAGATCAGTCAGCTGATCATTGTTTATAAAGAAATAGGTGTTAAATACATTCTTCCTCAAACATTTTACCCCACTATGTGACCTATGAGATATCCTAAAAGGTTGAAATTTTTCCTAATCAAAATTCAAGCTATATCTAGAGAACTCAACTCACTTTTTTTGTAAATCAATATTGCTAGGCTATTTTTATTCTCTAAGGGTTAGATAATATTATTAGCTTATTTGAAAAGCCATCAAAATGCATCCTTAGTGACTTACCTTAAATCAAAAATGAGAATAATGTTAAAATTGAAAGCCATTTTTGAGAGCATGACCTAGAATGGAGTAGGGATAAATAATTAATCTCTATGTTCCTCCAAACCTAATGTTTCTTAATCTCGGTATTGCTAAAATTGTGGTATGGATAGTTGCCTACATTAGGGAGTTGTCCTGTGCACTGTAGGAGATAGACTTACACCTCTGGTCTCTGTATACTGGATTTCAGTAGTACTTCCTTCCTATCTGTAGCCATTCACCAGAGCTCCAGACACAGCCACATATTCACTATAGAAGCCAGGCGAGGGGAAAATCACCATCTCTAGTGACCACTAAGCTAACCATCATAATAGCTTTGGAAAGCAAGAGCCAAAAAGAAAAGAAAAGAAAAGACCAGGAAAGAACTCTCCAATTCGTGTCATCTGACGCACTACTTGAGAAAATCACAATTGCGTACTCACTACTCCTTCTAACTTATTTCCAAGTTCTACATCCTTTTTCTCACCTTTGAGCTAAGATTTTTTTTTATTTAAAATTTCTCCTGGATTAAAAAGTTAAAAGTAATAGCATAGTTTATTCAGTAAGGTATGTCCCTTGCTGAGAAATAGGAGGATAAAATTTATTGATTTGCAATAAAAGTCATACATTTATAAAGTGCCCGGCATTTGGGAAAATGACTATAAAAAATCTAAATCCCAGCTGCAATACAATGAACAAGTAATAAGGTTTGAGTTGTATGATAAAAGGAGTGAAATATGTTGCTAGAATTTGTATTAACCACGCAGTCTGCAAAGCTTCTTGAGGCTTAATGGAAAAAAAGGCAATATGGACAGGGAAGGCTCTACTGACTGGTCCAGGGGTAGAAGGAGTCATGGGGAATAATGGCTCATGTTTCTTTGTATCTCAGGCTCTTTTCTCTTGGGAATGACACACTGAGGCTCACGTGTTAATATATTCTGTGTCTTGACATGGCCATACTTCAAGTCGTATGTGACAGAGCTCAAGCACTGTCTGCTCAGAGTCAGAAATCCAGAAAAACAATAAATGTTTATGGAAGGTAGTAAAACTTTAAGGCTCCATTCACAACAAATGTTAAACACACTGAGTCTCCTGAAAGCTCAGGCATTTGGAGGTCTGTGCTGTCAGAGAAAGGCTTCAGAACTGGCTGCCCTGTGGGCTCTGGAAGGGGCCTAGACTTGAGGTGAATTAGGACTTTCCTCCCTCTGTGACTAACAGACAGCACCATTGTCTGGTAGTTGTTGCTTTTGAAAAGAACCTCATGAATCTAAATGTTTTAAAGCACTTTCTAATTTGTTCTTGCTTTAGAAATTCTATTCTGGGCCTGCAAAGTTTCCTAACTCTTCTGACAGCATTCCTGGTGCTGTCTGGAGTCATGAAATGTGTCATGAGCTCTTAACTTTGACAGTCAACGCCTTCGTGGTGGCACAGCCAGGAGGATGTTTATTAGGCATCTTTCTCAACCTTAGCATATTCAAGGTGGAACCAAACCTTTTTCTTTTAAGCATTCCTACTTCTCAGTAATGACTTAGTTTTTCAAAGTAGAAACCTTAGGTCGGACATGATGGCATACTTTGAGAGGCTGAAGTAGGAGTATCTGGAGGCTGGCTACACCTTAGTGAGACAATAAAAATGGAGAATGGAAATGTGGCTGAGAGTCAGGGCCCTATGTTTGATCCCTACTGGAAGAAGAAAAAATAAAAGAAAAAAAAGAAAGAGAAGAAAGAAAGAAAGAAAGAAAGAAAGGAATCTCAGAATTACCTTTGGTGCTGTTCTGTTCCTCAGTACTTTCTTCTCCAAACTGTTGGTGCTTTTGTCTCTATGTCCAAAGCACACCCTGTGCCCACCCACTTCTCTGCACTGGCGCTCCTACCTTCCTTGCTGAAGCAGCCCTCCTGTTCCCACTGGTGACTGCTGGCCAGTCTGTTTCCATCCTCACCTTTGACAGCTCACTATCTCCACAGAACACAGTAATCAGAGTCAAGGGGGGGAAAAAGGAAGTAAAAGTCAGATCAAACCATTCCCTGCTTAAGAAGAATTCTATTTCTCTCATAGAAACACTCAGTAGCTGCCATCATGGCCTGAAGGGATCTACATGAGAGACCCTAACTTAGCTGTGGGAATTCCCTTTCTAACAGCTTTTTTTATTCCTCATTCAATACACACTTGCCTTGAGTTCCTTCTGCTTTTCTAATATTTAAGTGTTGGTTGTCATCTCAGGGTTTTGGCAGTTGCCTTTGTTTCTGTCTGAGATAATCTTAACCTGAATGAGGGCACTATGCCTGTCCCAAGCAATCGTGTTCTATCTTAAATGATTTCTTCAGAAAAATCTTTCCTCACACTCTCTTATAAGGTAATCTCTCTTATCCTATCGTTACTTTCTAGTGTGTTATACACATCAGCTGTTAATTTTACTTCTAAACATCTATTTGAATATTACTGAAATCAAATGTCAACCAAAGTCACCAAGATGTAATTCCCCACCTAGCTGTTGGTACTTCTGACACAGCAGTGGCTTTTCTCTTACCTTTCCCAGCCTGTTCCCCAGCAGGACTCCTGCCTGTCACGTGGGATGTAGCCTTCTGTCATTCTAGGTTCAAGAAAGCATAAAAAACACTCTTTAATAACACCTTTAAAGGTCTTAAAATATCTCCAGTTGGCCAGCTTAAGTGCTAGCGTAATCATTTCACAAATCACTATAGCTAGGGAAGTGTGGTTCTAACATCTTGTCATCTTAGGCTTCCCAGGGCTGGAAGTTCTGGCTCAGTAGAGCTAATTAGATGGGTGAGGAAGAAGGGAAGCTGGATGGGGAACGGAGAGGGGCTGCTAAAGAAGCAGGCGCTTGCTGTTCCCTTGGTAAAGGGACTCTTCACTCTTCAGACTCAAGATAGCTCCTCGTTAGGGCTCCATTAAGACCTTGCAAAGTTCAAAGCACTAAAAAGACTATGCGATTTAAAATCAAATGTATGAGTAGTAAAATTAAACTACTCTTTCCCCAGAATATCCAACTGCCAAGTTTGTCAATGGTGAACTTTTGCTTCTCACCTTTTGGGAGGTTACATTTGGATGCTTGCAGCTGTTTGTTCTGTGATGTATCTTACATGGAAAGTGACCTGAGCACGGTCATGTGGCAAGTCAGCAGAAGAATCCAGAATAGGCCAGTTTTCTTTGTCTCTCCATGCTGACCTAGTCTTCATTCATGCCACTACGTGTTTCTATACAGAGTTAAAATTAAAATATTCACCACCAACACCTCAGATAGGAGCTTATAGCCAGAATATACAGGGAACTGAAGAAATGTAAGTCCCCCAAAATCAAGGACCCTATTGAAAATGGGCAAAAGAAGGAAGAGGCAGTTCACTGATGAAGTACAAATGGCCAATAAATACACGAAAATATGTTAAACATCCTTAGCCATAAGAGAAATGCAAATCAAAATATTACTAAGATACCATCTAACTCCAGGGAGTTTGGTCTACACCAAGAACTCAAACAGCAATCAGTCCTGGCGAGGCTGTGGGGAAAAGGAACTCTCCTGCACTGCTGGTGGGAATGTAAGTTGGTACAACCACTATGGAAAGCAGTATGGAAGTTTCTCAAAAAATTGGAAATAAATATGTCCTTTGATCCAGCAATACCTCTTCTGGGAATATTCCCCAAAGAGTTAAAAACAACACATAACAGAGATACACGTATACCCATGTTCATAGCAGCACAACTAACACTAGCTAAAATGTGGAAGACAACAAAACACTCATCAACAGACAAACGGATACACAAACTGTGGTATTTATACACAATGGAATACTATGCATCTATAAAGTCTAGCAGTGTGGAGGCTTTTGCAGTCAAATGGAGGCAACTTGAAACCGTCATGCTTAGTGAAGTGAGTCAGCAGCAGAAGGTGAATTATTGAAAGGTCTCTCTGATATGAGAAACCCAAAAGCCTAAGTCTCAGGCCCGGCCCACCATCTTTTCTACTAGACTTCTGTGAGGCCCCCACTTGTTGGGCTGCCGGGAGGATAGTTCAGTGCCAGGAAAGCAATGTCTGGGAAAGGTGTGCTCTGAAAGGAGAAGTGTCGGTGTGCGCCAACTGAGGAAAGCTGACTGCTATACCTTGAAAGGACACATGGGGGTGGAGCTAGAGGGCATTTCCAAGGAAGCTGAGGTGTGATGGGACGGATGGGCAAGTAAGAATTTAAACCATCTACAAGGGGTCACTAGGTATGAGTAGGAGGGTGAGAGAAAGAAAGTCTCATTTGTCTAGAGTTTGCTGTATTTTCTCAGCCCAGTTCAATGACAAGTGAAGACTAGCTCCAGTGGTTTTATTTTTTAGAAACAACCACAGAGGGGCATAATTTAGCTTGCTGCTTCTTTAAAGTGGGAATTATCAGCGACTTCATTAGTGACATTTGGGACCTATGGTGCTTGGTTGGATGGAAAGTAAAGGCTTGGGCCACCCCGGGTGCCGTAGCATTCAGGAGGACCTCAGATCTGTGGCCACGAGAAATCAGTAGCTCTTTCACTGCAGTCACAGGAGCCAACGGTGCCTCTAGACATTGTCAAAAGTTCTCTTGGATCAGGGTCTCAGTTTTCCCAAGTGGAGAACCATTACTTTAAATCAACTGATAATGCTTGTATAAAAATAAAACACATGAACCACCCTCAACATTTTATGTCAGACTCAAACGACACATGGGGTTGAAAAAAATTAGCCCTATTTTTCTGTACGTACAAGGACACAGGAGAGAATGGAAAGAGGCTTCAGCCAGGATTTTAAATCTTTCAAAGGAAACATTTCAATGTCATGTGAAAAAAAAATGTTTGAATACTGCCAACTTCCATCAATTACACTGTTATAGTGTAATTGACCTTCTATTAACTTCCCAGGGAGATAATAAGTAGGAGGTAAATTTACTTTGTTGTGGAAAAATCTCAAAAGGCATACTTAGCCACTGTAGTTGATCCAAATGACTGTATCATTCTTAGTGTAGAGAGCAAAGTAGAAATTTCCTTACTACTGTTTAATGTCCATGCTGACCAGTTTTCTCTGGAAAAGGCACTAGTATTTGTGGAAAGTTTCTAACAGTTCCTGGACTGGGAGGTGGAAATAAAAATTGTCATCTGTTTTTGGAATACTTCTCCACAGGTAAAGTGAATGAGTCTGATTTACACGTGTCAACCTGGGTAATTCTCTTGTCACGGCAATAGAGGCCAGCTGTAGAGGATCCAGTATAGATGACACAAACACACAAGACAAAATTAGGTATTTGTTGTACACACACACACACACACACACACACACACACACACACACACACACAGAGTAAAAGTTAGAAAATACCGCAGGAATATTCTGTAAAAAAAATCAAACATTATTTTGTTTCAGGAGAAAAAAGAAAAGGAAAAATTACCCCCAAATTATAAGAAATGTATGTACCTAGAAGTTGGTATTTGCAGGGCATATATTATTTATTATCTATGCATTTTGGTTAAAGTTTTTATTTAAAATAGTAAGACTATATCCTAAGGACTTTCAACATCAATTAAATAATTTACTATGACTTTTACTTGTGCAATCCTAGGAAATTTCAGGAATCATGATAACTCTATAGTGACTTTTTACTGTTTGGGATAGCTGATAACAGCAACTGGTCAAGTTGATAGATTTGGAGACTGAGTTGAGGGGCTCTAAAGGTACCAATGTAATTTGTAGGACTCTGATGAGAGAAAAGATCCTCTGCACCTGAATCCAACAGAATCTCAGTGCTTGGTTATCATTTAGATGATAAATGCTTCCCAAAGACCCATAGACTAGTTCGAGTCTTGTTTCCTAATGGGCCACAAGTAGTGGGTGGTGAAAACTTCAACAGGTGGGGCCTGGTTGAAGGTCTCAGGCTACTGGAGTTGTGCTCCTGGGGCGATTTTTGAGGCTTTGATCTCTTCCTCTCTCTCTTATCTCTGGCTACCGCGAGGTGAGCTGCTTCCCCTGTCACACACTCCTGATGTGCCACTTCACTACATGCCCAAGATGCAATGGAACTGACTACAGAGAGGCAAAAGAAATCATTTCTATTCTTACATGTATTATTGCAAGTTTATTTGATATAGCAATGCAAAGCTAATAATACCTCAATTCCATTTATTTAATCAAATATGTTCAAATGAAACAATGGCATAGGTACTGTGTGCTTCATGTGACCATTACATTTTCATGCATAATCTTCCCTATTTTTCAAGATGAAGGAATTGGGCCTAAAGGAAATTAATGAAATTTCCTAAGTATGTTCACCCAACTGCAAACCATAAGTTATCCTGCTAGGATTTCATGAAATCTATCAGAAGGTAAGAAGCTCCTAAGTCAGAAAGGAAGGTAAGTTTAATACCCAGAGCAATGACAGGAGTCTGTACATCTGGATGCACCAGTTGTACATCTTGTTTCATCACCTGGATGTATCTTCCAGGATACTACTACAAAATAATAGTCCGTTCATGCTCTTCTAACTTTAGTGAGAATGCCCAAAGGTTATTATCAGACATTTATCAACATTTCTAATGTTGAGTCTAATGTTCTTTACCTTATTCTTATTTCTACTGAATTCTTTTGTTTGAAATTAAATCTACAAATTGAGTTACTTGTCTCCCCTTCCTCTTTCTTTCCCCCCTTTCTTTTTAATGATGTACTGTGGTGGTAAAGGTGGTAGCTCTAGGTAGCTCCAGGTTGCTCTAGTTAATGGGAATCCCTTTTTCATTCTGGTTCTTTCTATAATTTCTCCAGCAAGAACTCTTCATAAGCTCTTCCTCAATAATGATACCCTTGTGGGCTCAGCTCCAGAAGTGGTTTCCTGTATCTTAATGTAACCTCCTCATTAATTGAAATCACTTAATCAACTTAGTCAACAGTAGATTGAGGTATTACAATGGATTTTTTAAATGTTCTTGAGATAAGCCTTATTTTACAGAGGGATGGGCTGAATTTTTCAATACTTTATTTGCATTTTAATTACCAGTACAATAATAATGAATTAATTCTAACACCAAGATTTGTCATAAAAATTGTGTTTTTTGAAATTAACTGATATATATATATATATATATATATATATATATATATTTTTTTTTTTTCTTTCTTTCTTTAGAGGGATTCGATGGTGTTGGAGATTGGAGTAAATTATTCACAAAGCCACCCAAAGATGTATTCCTTTAAGAACTATTTTTACCATTCATTGTTTTCATTTTTGTTTTTAACCTACGTTTCTCTCTGGGATAAACTTTGGATTTTCTTTTTTCTAAGAATACTATCCCATCTAAGAGTTTCCAGTTTATTAATGTAGAATAAGAGTCTGGAAACCTTCAAACCATCTTTTTTTGTGATCCAGGTGGTTTGAGTTTTGTAGGACGTGAGTTCCCAGTCATAACTATTCCATTCACTGGTCTTGTCATAAAAGCTGTGACAGATGAACATGGTAATACTGCCACAAAATTTTTATTTATAAAAATAGACAATGAACAACTGCTTTTCTGGTCAGAGATTACCCAGCCTTGTCACAGACTTCTTTACATTAGAATTTTGTATTTGATAAATTTTATTCTGAATACTGCTGTTTAGATATAAAATGTTTCCCCGGCATCTCACTGTTCTGAGGCAGGGCTTGTGGAAAGTGAGTAGATTATGGAAGACATTATGCTCACCATTGGATGAATTCCTTGATGACTTGGTAGCTCAAGATGGTGAAATGACTTATTGGATAGAAGAAATTTCAAGTTAGTGGGTTCAGGCTGTGGCACTGGGTACTTCTGGCTGCTGTTAGAACAAAAGGGCTAGCTGGAAGATGGAGCGATTTTACATATTGAGCAGAAACACAGCACATGGTGAGGCCAAAGAGAATGTGGTTGCTGACAACATCGGTGCTATTAGGGGGAAAAAAAAGATGCCAAGTACTTTGCATCAGGACAGTGAAAAGGATATCTTGGGGCATCTCAGGAAATGTCCAATCCCTTCCCATTGCCGGCCATACGGCTTAAAAGTGTAAACTCCTTTGAAAGTCTCACACATCCAGACACTCAGAGGTTACAATAGTCGTGGTACACTGGGGCTAGCAAAACTTGCCACCATCTTCACTATTCTGTTCTTTCAGGCATGCCGAGTATAAGAGTTGTGTGGTTAAGGAAGCTTCTGTGTAGATTTAAAAAACTTTTTAAATTTTTATTATTTATTTTTGAATTTTCTTTATTAATGTTTTGAGGCAGGGTCTTGCTCTATGTCCAGGCTGGTCCTGAGCTTACTACATAGCTCATGCTAGCCTCGAACTCACACTGGTCCTCTTGCTCTCAGACCTGGCAAATGGAGAGAAAACTCCTCCCATGGCCATTGACACACTTTGACCTGCCTCCACTGGTTTAGAAGAGTCTTCTTTCTGGGAATCTGCATTTTCAAGTTCTTAAGTCATCTACGCGTCATGATCACTGCAAATCTAGGCGTCAGTGATCTGAGGTTTTGTGTCCTGTGAGTTAGAGCTAAGGGCTTGATTCTTGTATGTATCACCAATTTCTGTGTAAAAATTAACCACAACACCTCAATGGCACATAAAATAAAGGATTTACTTTGTTTGTAGTTTGTGAGTTGACTAATCTGCCAGGATCAGGGGTTGTCCTGGTTCATCTGACCTGACTGAAGGTAGAAATGTCTATAGCGAAAGAATCACAGAAGACTGGTAGATGTCAACCAATGTTGGCCGGTTAGAACCACTACCTTGCTTTGTTGAAAAAAGGGAGATATGTGCTGATTGCCTGTCAGGGGGCAGAGTGGTTTACTCTGCCTTAAAAGGGGGCTAGCAGTGTTTCAGGGCAGGAGGTGTGAACGCAGAGAGAGGCAGAGTTAATTAGAACCACAGATGGTCCCCACTGCAGCCGGCTTTCTCCTGGTAATGTCTGTGGACACTAGGTTCAAGCTCAGTGCTGCTAATCTCTTCTGCTTTCTTTCCTGTCCTCCCGTATCCTCAAAGGTCCTGTCCTCCACCTCTGTGAGAAGGACAGGTTTTGGTCTGCTTCGCTTCCCCCGCAACTTTCCTGAGACCCTGATTTGCCTTTGAACTCTTTTGATCACACAAAATTGTCTAACCGGGCTTTTGCCACTATTTCCATCTCAATCTATCTGCAGGGTGTCTCTGGACGTTAAAATAGGACTTCTAAAGACACACATCAGAAGGAAAAATGCTCTTTTGCCAGAGAATAATAAATCACTTTACTCACTGCTACTTATCAGGCTCAATTTCAGGGTGGATGTTAGAGGCAGAATAAAGGAAAGGAGGGAATCATCAAGAGGAGAAAGAATAAAAAAACCAATAGTCCATCTCTTTTCTTGCTACCTCTATTTATGCCTTTGCCGCTATCACTTTGTAAGGGCCTCAGAAGGAAAGAATTAAAGAAAAGTGGGAAAATGGATCCTCCAAACAGAAAAAAGAACAGAATACACAGAATCTTCATGTAAGCAGTGATGTGCCATCCACAACAAGTCCCCCCAACAGCAGCCTGAGTTCTCCCATAAAGCGCAGGTCTGGGAGGAAGGCACCTGTTAGTCAGCCTTGAGTGCTGACTTGGACGTGAGAATTGAAGTAATCATGGTTGAAGTGCAGCCCGAGGGTCAGCTTTGAAAGGCAACTTCACCTTCTCAGACAGAGATCAGCAGCTGAGAAACACAGCATGGCCTTTCAGAGGGGTGGAGAGACTGGAGAACATTCCAGTCTGGGTTTCTAATAGGCCAGAGGATGGTAGCCAAATAGGCCAGAGGATGGTAGCCACGGAGAAAGAAGGAGTGCAACAAAGGTCAACAGCATCAGGTGTGCGGAGAAGGTGCTGTCGCTTGTGTTTGGGAGAAATGTGATCACTCTTGACTCTGCAGATGGCATGGGCCTAGCTGCTTCCTCTAGAAAACACAAACTGGAGCGTTTTCATGGGCAAAGAGCTGGACAAAACTTGAAAGACAATTTAATATTTTTTTTTTAATCAAAAGTTCCTTCTAACCATGAACAGTTCTCCACCTGTGTGTCTGGGCCGCTGTGCAGTCTGAGTGTACTCATGACCTCTTAAGAAACTTTCACATCTCTGCTTTGATAACTCAGCTCAGTCTTTGTACTCCACGTAGGGATTCCTCAGTGACAGTATGGATGGTATCTGAGGCACTGTGATTTCTCCAGCTCCCCCAGCTCTCAACCATCCAAGGGTCATAGCTAAGATTAGGATGCAGATGAAACCAACCTTCATTCTAACATTGCGTGTAATCGGATGGTTGTCACACCAACTTGTGCACGATATAACTTCCTATAATTATTTCATGTAACCCTTCCTTCTCTGACATCACCATCATTACTATATAATGTTGTGGTTGAGGGGATGAAACAAAAGATTTCATACTGAAGTATATCCCACCCAGCCAGATTTGTTCTTTTTTTTTTTTTTTTTTTTTTGAGACAGGGTTAGGCTAACTTACTAAGTTGTTGAACATGTGACCCTCTCACAGAGTTGGGAAGTAGGAACAGGCATACGTGGCCACACCCAGCTCTATTACCATTATTTTTAAGATGAGGCCTTCTAGGCATCTTTTCCTGAATGGAAGGCTAGCTTCCTGAAATAAATTGTTCAAAATGGAAGATACTTTTGTTAACAGTGCAGTGTAGTTCCCTCCCCAGCTGTCACCAAACCTTACAGTTGAACTTTTCATTGACAAATCTGAGTTACAGTCAGCTAATCTTCTTTGGGCGTTAGGTCCTCATGTGATTGTTGCTTTAACATTTTCCCTTGTCAATGGGCTCTTTTTTATTGTTTCTGCTATCTACTTATCAGCCTGACCCAAATTCATTAGTCCATGCACCACGTTCTTAGGGCTCCACTAGAGTACTCAGTTCTAAATTTTCTTACAGTTCATAATGGAAAAAGTTGAGGGCTTGGGTGACTGTCCAAAAATATCTATCACATCTAATATTTGCAGCTATGGAAAAAGTCCTTTTAGCTTTTTGTCACTGGGTATGATAAGAACTTACTTCAAGCTATTGTTTGTTGTTGTTGTTGTTTTGTTTTTTGTTTTATTTTATTTTGTTTTTGTTTTTGAGGTAGGGTCTCACTCTGTAGCCCAGGCTGGTCCTGAGATCATTATGGAGCTCAGGATAGCCTTGGATTCATGGCAATCCTCCTGCCTCAGCCTTCCAAGTGCTGGGATTACAGGCATGCACCACCATACCCGGCTTATGTGGTGCTGGAAAAATCAAACTCAGGTACTTTTCAATTGCTGCACAAGCTCTTTAACCGGTGGACCATTCCTCCAGCCCCTATTGTATTAATAATTTAAAATTCTTGGTACCCAGCTATTCTACCATGGAATTGGTTTAAAGTACAACTCAAGGCAGTTCAAGAGTAGTGTATTGACTGTCAGGAGAAAGTTTTGCATGCTAAAAAAGAGATTTAAGATGATTCTGAGACTTAAATCATTGGTAAAATGTCTCCAAACTGATAGAACAGTATGCTGATGGAGATCTTTATATGGCAACATCTAACCAATAGCAAACTTCTTAGTAAAATAGAAAAAAAAGACTTGTTGCAACATGAGGAGATACTAAAACTCAACCAAGAGACGTGACAATAGGTCACTGTGTCCTTCTCAGACTATGAGTTTAAGTATTTATTCCGTTTCTAGTGGCCATATTTTCTAGAGAGTGCCTCTTTTCTTTGCGTCAGGTACAGAGTTTTACATGAATGGTGCTTGATTGATAGAACAAAGTCTGTCTCCTCCTTCATCTTGACTTTTACTTTTGACAAAACCAAGGTGAATGCATGATGTCTGGAATGTGACTATACATCCAAGCAGATCTGCGTTAAAACCTTGTTCTACCCGGTACTTACCTGTGCCAGGTTTCCCTGTGGGGTTGAACAAGAGACTTCATTCTCCCCAGCTTCCCTGTCCTGCCTTCACTGTAGAGGACGGAGGGCCTCTCCTGGTGGGTGTTGGGAAAGTAAATAGTTAATGATCCCAAGTGCTTAGCTCCTAAAATATGCAGTGATATACAGCCAAATCTACTTTAGCTGACTTTTTTTTTTGGTAGCATTGAAATTCTTTAAAGTAATTTTTCTACTTAGAAAGTGGGTTGTGGGAAGGAAAATTATATTTAAATCAGCAGTTCTTTTACTCCCCATCTGATCACGGGTCATCACGCTCTCTGTGTAGTCAGTGCTATGTCATCATATTTCAATAGCAGAATTAGCTCTGTCTTTCCAATGCTCAAGAAATTAGAGGTAATGCAGACTGACAACACTCATACCACATGACCAGAAACAAAGACCTGCAAAAATATTGAGGGACCCCAGGAGGAGAAAGAGAGGCCACATGAGGGCAGAGGCCATATGGAGGCATTCGAGAGGAACAAGCTATCCTCCAGAGCTTGATTCCTTCGAAAGAACATTTCTTTTGCAGATTTGATGTGGTTTCCAAGTGTCAGTAACATGACGCCCCCGTGACCACACCGATGCTCATTTTTACTGCCTACATTAATCATATTAACTGGATAATTGCTGAGTGCTGAATCCATAGCCCTAGAAGACTTGGTCATCTGATCCGTGAAGCAAGCTGCACCCATAATTCAGCTAATAAAATTACAGAAGTGAAGAGAAATTGTTCTATTAATTTATGTCTGCGAATTCTGTATCTTGGCTTTGATTTGCATTCTACTGAACAGTGCTTTCAAATGGAAGTACCTATCCTCTGGGGGTTGTTTGCTGAGAGAATGGGAAGCCAAAGGTTAAGCATGGCATATTAATTACTTAATTTTTTCATTCATTCAACAAACATTTATGAAATATTCACTCTGTGCCAGGTATTGACAAGGCCCTTGGGATAAAGCGGGGAAGAATTGCATTGCGGTTCATGGTTCTCTCGGTGTGTTAAAACAGTGTTATGAAGTAAATACTAAAGTCAAACACAGATCTAGCCCCAGCTTAAATTTTTCCTTAACGATTTGGTGAAAAAGCCAATTAAATGGGAATAAACTCAAGTGCATATTTTAACATTATATTTTATACGAAAGCAACTACACATATTCTATTGTATAGAAGCCAAGATGTAAATGTTTTTAAAAAAGAAAACAAGGGAGAAAAAGTCGTCATGTTTTTTAGAGATGTGAATTTTTTTTTCTTCAGCATTAGAGGCTTGTTGATGAAAATGCTTTAGAAGCCCTGAAATGGACAAAGCCAGGAGATGCTGGAAAGAGGAGCACTCGGGGTTAGTCTGCTGAAGAGGATGGCAGGCTTTTCTTGGTGACACTCTCCTGGGCCACCTGTGTGTGGAGGGACAGCTCAAGGATCATGACACAGTGAGTCATCTCCTCCTTGAGGGTCTCACTGCACTTAGCGGGTGTTGCTTCTTACAGAAAACAACAACTTCAGTCTTCTCTGTTCTTTGGAGATTTCCTGTCACCTTTTTTGTCCTTTCTTTGCTTTTTCCAAAAATCCGCAACCATATTTGATGCACGTAGACTTAGGTCATCAGCTGTTTTTGTTTACTTTACACTGACCTAAATTGTTTTCTAATGGAGGCCACATAAAGGTGAACATATTTTCTTCAGTGTCCAATAAGCTGGCTGCATGGCACGATGGAATTATACTTTCTGCCACTGTGCCAAAACAGAAGCAATGCCCGATGAAATTTAATGTCAGATCAACCCTTGGAGAGGTGTGTGTGCTGATAGGTCTGTTCTATTTTCTCAAACACTGTCAACAGTTGGTTTCTGGAGGTCAGCTTGCTGATTCTATTTTTTTTTTTTTCTTGTTGAGGTTGCTGTAACAGCAAAACAGATCAGAGCTTACCCCCAGTAGAATAACTGGAATGATACCCAGGAACAGGAAGTAACAGAGACAAGTTCATTCTTTTTGGTGCTATTCATACAAAGGATAATTCTACCCCATGTTATTTTTAAGTTTCCTTGAGTCTGAACTAAACAAAAATGAATAGCATAAAATGTTATTTTCCTCAGGTCATAAAATATCACTTTTTTTCTCCCTCCTTTTTACTTCTACCAAGTAAAGAAATTATTATTAACCCACTTTTAACAATAAAGGAACACATATTAATATAATAAAATAGATCTCAAGTATGAAATTTCCTTAAATAATACTTTCAAATTTTCTTTATATAAAAGCACACTCAGATGTTGCATTACAGTTTATTTAATGTGTTTGGACTGAAATCAGTAGATGATAAATGGAATTATTTAATTACATAAAGATAAATTGGGCATTAATAGTAAAATATTAAATCTCAAATAAATTTAAATGGTAATACTAATACTAATAGGATAATACTATAGGGAAGACCTACTAAACTGTTTAAACAGGAAGACCTAGACTGTGTGATTTACATATATTGTTTTATCTTTTCTTCCTAAAAATCCCAATATTAATTACTCCCCATTAACAGAGGAGGAAATGTAAGCCCATGCATGTAATTTTCCCCAAGGTCTCTAACAAGTAGTGGGCTGTCAACCACACACTTGAAAGCCTTTCTGACTGATTTCAGTACTAGCTCATTTCTCACTATGGCCTGATATTACGTTAGTGCCCTAATTTATTTAATAAATATTCAATACGTATTCCACGCATATTGCAATGGGTTAGTGCTACTGGGAAGAGTGGGCGGTACAATAGGAAGCAGGGAGGGATCAGGTACAGTCCTGCTCTGTGGGGTCCATTGTCTCAGATTTTTTTTTCTAGAGAATGAACACTTGCTCTGTTTGGAATACAGCTTCGTTCTATTCTCAATCTGGTGTTTATCGGTTGGTTTTGGTTCTCTTTCTCCAGGCTTCATTCAGGACACCTCATTCTCAACCACAATGATGGTTCAGGGAGGAGACACAAGGTGAGAAAGCGTATAACCTACATGAGATGGATGAAGAAGGATTAGGAAAAAGGCACACTCTCATTGGTCGGTGAGTAGGTGGAAGGAAACCAATAGTCCTTGCTTCATATATGTGGATGAAGGAATGAAGTTAACCTTGATTGAAAATCTGATACTCTAATGAGCTCTTTAAGCTAGTCTTACTTAAAATCAAAGTAAGACCTATCCTATTCATTTCATTTATACGAGTTAATACACACTCTCTGAGTAAGCAGATTTTTTTTTTTTTTTTTTTTTTTGCTTTCAGAGATAAGAATAACCTATGCATCAAGATTAAACTCTGGTACATATGATACAAAGGAAGCAAAAATAATTTATGACAAAAAAGGAATATATACCTTCAGAATAGTATAATTAAGTCTATGGTGGGGATTTAGTATCGCTATAGTGGTTCGGAAGCTATAATGGTGCCATCAGATTTGAATTTCTTCTATTCTAGAAATTTAAACTTTATCTTATAATGTGTATTGCAGAGCTCAGTTAAAAGCAACACATTGGCTAAGTGTGACAAAAACTGTAATTCCACCACTTTGGGAGGCTGAGGCAAGCGGATACTAACCTTAAACAATTTGGTGACTTAGCTGAAACCTGTCTCAAAATAAAACTAGCTGGGAATGTAGCTCAGTGGAAAGACACGGAATCAATTTTTTTTAATTACCACAAAACAAACAAAGAAAAATCCAATACTTTAAAATAAAATAAGGTACAAGGCAGTTTTATGGAGTTTCTAAGTATTGGAAGGAAGGGAGAATCTTTTTCCCTCTAGTTTATTACAATCAAATTTCTCTTCTCCTATGTCCAGTGACTTAAATAATCTTTACAAAATCAGGCTATCAATATGAATATAATTGTTTATATGCGGGAAGATCTATAAATAATATACTATTTCATTTGCTAGCATCAGTGGGCCCATAATGTTCTCTGCTAGGTAGACCTTGAAAGGATTCTGCCTGTGATTTCCAAATAGAAAACAATAGAAGGTATTGTTGAAATTGATTCCTGTAAAGTACCTCATTGGATAATTAATACAATGAATTAAGATTATCTATCAGTTGCCATCAGATTGAATAGTCACCTTCCAAAATTTTTCATTTAGCCTTCTGTGGTCACGAAAATTACAAATCCAGGGAATGAAGAAAACATAAAGAAAGATTTGCATGCAAAAGAGTGAAAGAAACTAATAAACAAAAAACATAAATAAAACATGACCTCAAGGCAATTCACCTCTCAGATATGTACGAGAAATGTTAAAGCAGCTTTCCCAGGGATTTATACATTCAGAGTGTTGATTCTAACCCTTGGGGTCAGCCAAACTTATTAAGTCACTAATAAAGATAAGTCAACAGCTGAGATGTCTCAGACCTGCCCTAGGGTGAGCAGGGCTGTGACCAGGCAAGGAGACAGATCACACCCCACATTCATTAAATGCCGTAAGTTTAAGTTTCTGAACTTGGGCAAAATTATGTATATATTCAGTTACAGAGAAATGCCAATAGTTTGGAATGAAGACAGTACTGGGCTTTAAATGTGGTTTTCGAAACTAAACCAGAGCATCTCATACTCCACTAATTGGTGTTTTGTTTGTTTGTTTTCTAACCCAAACTCTTCTAATTGCTTTGTGTACAGCACACTTCATGTTGTACTGTAAAGTTATTGTTAAAAGCATTAATTTGGTGGAAGTGAGCATCAAATAATACCACAGTTTTTATAGCTCTTGTTAGGCATTTATTATGGTGTTTAAAATGCTGTTGTATTCAGAAGATAAAAATGACTCAGATCTTGATTGCCCTGTGAGATGCCCTGGCATTTGAGGGCATTTCTAGAGGACTTTGTCTGTTGGCCTTTGTCTGTTCTCCCTGACTCCAGTTCCTCCGGAGCGCTCAGTTCTTGGCTTTGTAACGCTTGCCTTAATCTCCTGTTCTGGCTCCCAGCTGATTTAGGGATTTTATGTGCGCTCCTTGGAATCAGGACCTCCTTGTACTTATCTGTATTTATCTCCTGGCATCATCTAAGGTGGGAATTCCTCCTTGCACAGCTGAAGCCTGCTTAGCCTCCCTTTTTGCCCTGGAAATGTGGTCAAGTCTGGTGTACCATGAAGAAAGGTCACACATAAACCTGAGATCTTGTATTTAAAAGCTGATTCTCCATTTGTTTTTAATTTCTGGTAAAGATGTTGATCAGATGGTCCTAAATTTAAGTTTCCCTCATCGAGAGGCTATAAACTGACTTCTGCATTCCAACTAGTGTGTCTAGGCACCGATACATTTGGTTCCTTTTGCAGACTGTCCTGAGATACAATGATATTGACTTTTGATAAAAGTCAAGACTACAAAAACAGTATGAATATTTTTGAAGAGTTAAAAAGGATAATGAAGATTTAAAATAAAAAGCTATCAGGCTTCATAACAGCAGGACCCAGGGTGGTTACTGGACCTCAAGTTCCTCAACATAGTTTACAGAAACATAGCATTCATTTTAATTTGTTGTTCATGGCATAGTCTTCACGGGTTTCCAAGGAAAATGTTATGATTCATTATCATTTTTACATAGAAGTTCTAGAAGAGAAGCTCCAAACAAATTACAACATAAAAAAGGAATTTGCATGAAACAATCTAATACATGAAAAAACAGGAAAAACGTGACTCTGGGGAAAATTGCCTATCAGAGATGTACTGGAGATGTAAAATCAGCCTTTGCAGAGAAATGCTTAGAATTGTAGGATCATAAAGTTGTTAATTAGCTGTTAGTTGTAGCATTATCACAGAAGAAGTTGACCGTTAAACACACACACACAAAAATAGAAGCAATACATAAAAGGGATCCAGACTGAGCTGGGAAGGAAGCCGAGAGAGTGTTTTGGGAAGGAAATGGTGGGTTGTTTAGAAGAGAACTGGTCTTGAAAAGGAAGAGTTCACCTTGAATTGGAAGGGGAAGGGATACTTACCTGGCCAGTTGGATTGACTAATAGATGCTGATGTCCATCTGGACTCTGCTGGTAAAACGTCACGGGGCATTTAGTTTTCATCGTGCACATAGGCCTAGAAGAATTTACGTGCTACATTGGGAAAGGAGAAAAAGTAGTGAAGGGAATTGATATTTGATATCACAATTTTGCCCATGATTTCTTTAAGATAATGTTATAACATCAAACTTACCCTCTGAGATGTGATCAAAATAAACATGGTGAATGTTTAAATTAAAAAGATTACACTACTCCTCTTTGCTTCAAATAGATCTCCCATCATTCTTGCTACTTTCTGAAGCAGTTCTGAAAACACTGTGTTGTGACTGTTGTTTATGAAGTATGATCAAAATTCAGTGACAGCTGTTGCTGTGTGCCATCTGCTGGAAGGCTGGCTTGTGACAGCATTGAGATGTGTCCTCACTCAATTTACTTACTGGCTCTGGCTCTTCCCTGAAGGCTAAATGGTCATGAGAGACGGCTGTCCAGCAGCTCCAACAGCACAGTTAAACACATTCACTACAGGAGACTTCCAGAAATGCTTCAGAAAATGATGGATAAGTGTGTTCAAAGCAAGAGGGAGAATAAAGGGGATCAAAAGCCATGTCTTTTAGTGATTTCTGCATTCTTTAAAAAATATTTAAACATATTAATTGCATTAATATGCTTATGATCACTCCTAATTATGGTGATTGCTCTTTTTGACTCCAACCCTGGCATCTCCCTGCCCTGGGATGGTGTCTATTATGCCCTCACCAGCCACTCTGCCTCGACAGACCAAGAGTGACTGAGGAATGGGTGACTTCAGCAAAAGCCTAAGAAAAATAAAGGCCAAGATTGGGTATCTTCCCCCTCACTCTTTCTAGGCTGCTGGGGTTGTGGGTAGGTTATGTGCTGCTTCAGGGTTGCAGTTCCTGCCCAGCAGTGCCTCTCCCTTCCTACCTCCAGTAGCCTGCATTACTGCATCCCCTCGTTTCTGTCTCGTCATGCACTGTCATTACTCCTTGAGGGTGTCCAGATTCCCTATTGACTCTTTAAATTTATTGAGCATGTTGGTGTTTTCTGCAAGAGCTCTGCACAGTGACATGCACACTATACACTCCTGAGAAAACTCTCAGCAGGACAGGCTCTCGATGACAGATTCGGAGCTGAGAGGCACATTAGTAAATGTTTTCTGTATCATACCACACCACATATGAAGTATTTCAGAGCTGGTCTGTGGCGAACTGAAACATTCAAAATCCAGATGTTGCGGTAAAGCAGACCACGAACGGGTGTGAGCAGCTGTCCTTCCTCACTGTGAAGGAGAATGGGCCACATGGCCATTGCTGCCAGCCTGGTGCCACTGAGCCTTCCATCACAGGAAGCAGGGCCCTTGTTGGCATCCCTATAGACCACCTTGACTGTTGCTGGCCAGTATTATTGCCAAAGATATCCCCTCTCCAATTTTTTTTGGCAGAGGAAATAAATCACTATCATAAAGGAACTAGGCCAAATATCAAAATGCCTCGTAGGTCCACAAGATTTGAATTTTGGTACCTCATTCTCAGAGGTGGCTTTTTAAGGAAGACCATAAGATCTTTATTCCTGAGGATTATTAGAATGAGGTAGAAATTCAGAAAGACCTTCAGAGGCATATTAACAATGGAAAGATGGGGAAAACGTTGTGACACACACCACCATAGTTATTGACATTTAATGTTGAAGTGTCACAGATGACCCAACTTCCATTGAATACAAAGTTTCGTGCTCTTTACCTTTGTATTTGCAGGCACTTTAAAATATACCTACATAGAAATGTTTTTTTTAAATCATGCATTTATTCATTTATTTAAATATTTATTGAGCATCAATTCTGTATGATTCTCTGCTTCATCAGCGGGTACAAGCCAGGCA
>PVKB01002258.1:263531-303473 GCA_004027205.1 Ctenodactylus gundi
AAAAAAAAAAAAAAAAAAAAAAAAAAAGGAAAAAGACCCGAAGACACGTGCTCTTGTTCTTAAGCCCTTTCCTGTACCCCACAGGGCAGGGACTGTCTCTTTTCGGCTATGGAGCAGCTGCTTACGGACAACATGGGCTGAGCTATCACACGCCCATGCCAAGCTAGGTAGGGACTGAACCAAGAACTGTACATACGTTATGCATTAGCTGATTTCAAGCACAATTTGGAAGGTAGGATGATGAACCAGCCATGCAATTATGATTACATGCTTCATTAATTCCAAATGTCATTTACCCTATGTTGTCTAATATATAAAATAAATTAAAATGACTCTCGTCCATGCCCCCACAATTCTTCACGCCCCCTCCTCCAGTGTACATAAATTCCTTGGTAGAATGTTTAATACGAATTTTTTATTCAGTATAATTCTAAGTGACTGACAGTCCCCAAATGTCATTTCTTTGCTGAAAGAAGCATGTCTGAGGCTCTCTGAAGGCTAATTAATGCTTCAGTCACACTGTGCTCTGAGGGACAGCATAGAAAGACTTAATAAGAGATGAAGAGAGCACTGAAAATTATTGTACTGGAACAAAGAGGGCTTTTTCCAAAATTTTCTTTTGTAAAACAAATTAAAATGAGATCTAGACTTAGAAACTGGAACATTTCACAGCTTGGAGAAAGACAGCAGTATACAATTCAATGTTTCTTGACCTCCAGTGATGTCACACGTATGACACACCCCTAGAAAGTGTCCCTCCTTTGTGTGTGATCTGCACGGTCCTTCCAATTGTTCCTGAGAAAGTCTCCCTTAAACAGGCTTCTCCAAAATCCAAGTGATCGTAATCAAGCTAAACTATTACTTGAAAATGATCAAATAGCTAAGAAAAGCTAGAAGGAAATCAACAAAGTGTTTTTTCCAACTTTAAAAAATCAGGAGTGAGAGTGATACATATTACACACAGAACTGGTCTTTTCCCTGCTCCATAGTTATTACATTTGTTAGCATATGTTTACGATTCACAACGATCACATGCCAGTTGGGAAACTGGTGCATATAAATATCAAATCTTAATCATTCTTACTTCCTGTTTTCCTGTTTACCCTACCATAGCCTCCATTCTCCAGAACCCCATCCCACACCATTGTTGGCTGTCTTCCTGTTTCTTATCAACTCTTTATTTTTCTCTTTAAACTATTTGTATTTTTGGGCTTCTCATAGAACAGAAACTATATGATATTTAAACTTTGTTTCTGATTTAATTCTCTAAACTTAATGGCCTCAAGAAGTATCCATTTTCCTAGAAATGACTCAAATGACTGTCTTTATGGCACAGTAGTACTCCATATATTTACATACCATATATTTTTAATCTGTTCATCTACTGGGGAGTATAAAGGCTCTTTCCAAGCCTCATCTGTTACGAGTTGTGCTGCTGTAAATATGGATATGCATATATCACTGTAGTATGACATCTTTAACTCATTCAAAAAATAATCAGAAGAGGAATAGCTGAGTCAAATGGAATTGTTATTTTAGGTTTTTTTTTCCCATTTTATTGAAATGTATAAGTGCAAGTTTTAAGTTTTACAATAAAGTTGAGCATTTTGTGCACCTACGTATCTTGTCAAGGTGACAAGGACTTTCCCTCTTTCCTTTTGTCCCTGCCCTTACCCTTCCCTCCCTCCCCACCCTACTCCCCTGTTTCACTTTGTTTCTCGTTTTAAGTTCCATAAGAGTTGTGATCTGGGTCTCTCATATCAGAGAGACCGTTTGATGTTTCACCTTCTGCTTCTGACTCACTTCACTGAGCATGATGTTCTCAAACTTCATCCATTTGCCTGTAAAACTCTCCATTCTGATTTCCACAGAGGATGTGCAGTTTACAGTTCCGCCAGCAACATGGAAGGGCTCCTTTTCCCACCCAACTCATCAGCATTTCTTGTGTTTTGCGTTCTTGATAATGGCTAGCATTGCTAGAGTGAAATGGAATCTCAGTGTTGTTTTGATCTGTTTTTCCTTAATGGCCAAAGATGCTGAACATATTTTTCATACATTTGTTTGACATATGTATGTCTTCTTTTGAGAAGTGTTTTGCCAGTTTTTTGATTAGGTCTTTTATATTTGAGGTTTTAATATCACAGTTATTTATGTATTCCAGATGTTAGTCCTCAAAATGTTTTTTTTTCCCATTTTGTCTGTTATTTATTTGCTCTGCTTATCTTTATTTTAGTAAAGATTCTCTTAGCTAGGAGGTGCGGCTATAGTCCATACTTTTGGAAGCCAAGACAGGAGAAGGCAGATTCAAGCCCAGTTTGGAAAATTTGGGACTTAGGAAGACCTTACCTCAAAAAGTCTTTTTTTTTTTTTCCAAAAAGACATTCTTTGTAATTAGTTATTGCTTGTAACTAAAATTTCCACCCACAATAGAAATTCTCTATATGTTCTTACTCTGTCAGCTTCTCTTGTTAACCAAGATTTAAATTATAAGCGTTGTTACTCTGGGGCAGGGGGAATAGCACAGTGGTTAAAAAACTTGCCTAGTAAGCATAAGGCCCTGAGTTTGACTCCCCAGAACCACAGAAATTGGTCACGTGGCTCACACCCAGCAAGCTTCTAATACTTATCTCCCATTATTCTTGTTACTTTCTGAGCAGTTCTCACAATTCTTTTTAATGATTATCTTTAGTTGCAATGTAGTGGATGCACAAATGTCCAAAATTAATTAAAAACATGTATGTTTTACGGTATTTTAATTTGGGGAAAGATCCAGAAGTTGCATTGTTATACACCCAGTAAAACAAATGGATAATGGCACATCATAAGGTTTGGACAAACCTCCCTTTCTGTTGGATGGCGTGTCATGGTTGTGTTCCCCCAGCTGTGATCATCCTTTATAAAGACAAGAAAGAAGAATTTCACAGATTGCTAATCTGGTTTTTACCAGCCTATACCGGCTCATTGAAGAGTAACTTTTGATCTATGCCTCTAGCCCTGGGTCTGTATGTATAAATTATAGTCTCAGTGCTTTGCTCGACTGGTTTCCCTGTTTGTCTTTAATACTTTCACACCATGATCCTTCTGCTTTCAAGCACTTAATTTCGCATCATCATTCAATAAGTAATGTGTATGTTCACCTACAATTATTTTCACCCCAAGAACACTATATTTCCTAAGTCTAGGTTACTTGAAAATCGCCTTCATCAGTGAGCAATGACTTGGCAGGGCATTAATTCTCAGATTGGCCACATATCCCCATCAACCTCTGCAGTCGGCCTCACGTTGGGTGACTCTGCATGTTGTAGTAATAACTCTGAAACAACCTCCTTTGTCTTGCTTTATTAGGTAATTTTTCTTTTCCTCACTAGGGTTTTCTGAACGATATTTTATCTCCCCATATAATTTAAAAATTATGACCATGTGTACCTTTGTCATAGTTCTCTCTTCTCAAATTTTGCTAAGAATACTTTCCCAGGTCTCCTTTGTATATTTTGCTAAAAACCAGGGAGATGCCTGTTGTCAGCATAGGTAGTTTTAATAGTTTGGTACACTTTGTGTGAGTTCTGCATTAGTCTCTTCTTATAAAATCCTGATTTCAGGGCTCTAAAATCATTCTGAATCTCTAAGTTGCTTTCAGGCCAGTTGTTTCAAAGTTCTCAGAATTCTTTCCACATTTGTCCTTTTCATCCTAGGTGCATTTTGGAAACAGAAGAGACTCTGTTCACTAAAGTCTCCAATGTGGATTTTGATTATGATTATTACTCTCTGGTTTAATTTCCTTGAGCCTTTCCTAATCTCGGCCATCTTTCCTAATATAAATGACCTTTTTACCTCGCGACTTTCTGCTTCTGTTTCAGAGAATGTCTGTTTTGCATTTTATTGAGGAGAACAAATGCTTTCTTGTAAATTTATGCGGGTTCCTGCACAAATAATTTCCGGAGGTATAGTCTTTATTTGATACTTCAGGGTCATTTTCATTTTTAGAGTTTACGCAGATGACTTTTTCTACACAACACTCAGTTTGTTTTCTCCTTTATTCACATTTGAATGAATTGAGTTCTCTCAGAAGTGGTGGGATGTCCCTGGACCCAGGCTTCCAACTTCTACGTGAGTCTACCAATGTCTTTCAGAGGTCAAGAGCAACCCAGACCATTTCTATTGTTCAGACATCTGCAATGTTTTATCATGGAGAAAAGAAATTCCTACACAATATTACAAATGTTATTAAATATAAAAAGTGTTTCAATTTAATAAATCAGTTCTCATTAATATACATGGGCACAAAAATAACTTTACTTATTAGATCATTTAGAAAAATCTCTAAATACGCCATCCTTTTTAAATTGCATGTAAATGTCCTTTCCTTACATTCCTCAATTACAGTTTCAGGGTCAATTCTCTTTTCTGGATATATAGCTTGAAATAGTTAATGCACATAACCTTTAGCTGAATAGATATCTTTCCAGTGTTTATTATCTTACTATAGTTTTTAGTCTTGGAATCACTGAAATATCACATTTCCTATTTAAGTTCTAAACCAGCTGAGAAATGCGACAAAGAATCCAGCTGCTGGGGTTCCACTCTTTATTTTGCTGTTGCCACTACCTAGAATAAAACGTATGGTTGTTCTGGGGAGAATCAGAGTGGGTTTTCCAAACCCTATCTTTACCCTGAAACTTGGATCCACAAAGCACGTCACATTCTCTTGTTTGAGCTTCTAGAGGTTTGGAATGTGCAAGATGAAGAATACAATATGTTTCTTTGACTCAAGACCTCGTCTCATGAGCTCCAACCAAACAAGACTCAGAGGCTCCTGGTTGTCATCCATAGTCAATGGCCTCTTGCAGGAATGCTCTATAAACAGAAGAATAGAAAAATGGATTATACGTGACCATAGAGTCCTTCTCTATCTACAGTGCTAAAATTTCTGAGTGTTTAACGAATGAAATTCTTAAAGAAAAAAACAAAACAAAATAAAACAAACAAAAAGCCTTCTACCACCTCCAGCGTGCTGAAGCTAAAGAGCTTTGTGTTATTAACGTAGTCCTTTGGGAAGATGGAAGACCATTCTCCTTTCAGGTGCCAGTGCTACATAGAGCACCTAAACCCCACCAACACTCTCTCTCTCTCTCTCTCTCTCTGTCTGTCTCTCTCTCTCTCACACATACAATTCCCATCCTAAAGTTTCCTGTGACCTGTTGTGTCTAGGCAGTTATACAAATGGGGAAGGGCCATAACTTCTGTTTCTGAGCAACTAAATGAGGTCTGAGAATGCAAATACAGGGGAAAAGAGAGTCTAGTGCCACCTCCTCCCAGACAGCAGGCCAGCTGCACACAGCTACTTGCCACTCTGGTTGAACTTTGGTTTTTGCAGCTTGGTAATTGTCATTTTTGGTAGTAGCGTCAGTTTTAGCATCAGTTTTTCCTCCTTTTCCATCTTCTCACAGTTAATAGAAATGAGATCCAATCCTAAGAGTCCAGTGTCAACGTAAGTGGTTGTTGTGGTTTGGATCTGGAAAGTCTCCCAAACGCCTCTCGCATCCAGATGTTATAGATTATCTGTGGATTTCACCTGCTGCGAGGTGGGGTCTGATTGGGAGGGAGGAATTACTAAGTGTGTAGGAGATGCCTGATGTCTGAGGGCATAGCAGGTCATGCAGGTGTGCCCGGAGCCATATACTCTTGCTCCAGTTTCTCCCAAGAGTTGACCTTTCCTCTCACAATGCTTTGAACAGCTGTTCCCTTCCAGTCCCTTTCTGCCATTGCCAAATGCCCTGCAACTGACCTCAAATAAACCTTTCCCCCACTAAGTCATGGGTGCTGAGTATTGTGTCCTAGCAATGCCCTGACTGTGCTTCTTTAAAAAAAAAAAGTACGTGTTGTTTACACCTTTTATCTTTTGGTGCGATATAAAATTTTTAGTACTCTTTGAGGATGTTATGGTTTGGATATGGAATGTCTTGAAAAAGCCTTATATGTTTGGAAGGTGATTTAATCATGAAATCCATTAATCTCCCGTGCTTTTAGTAGGTGGAGCCTGGTCAGAGGGTCGAATCAGTTGGGGCATGTTGTGGTTAGGATCTGGCATGACCCCCAAAAGTCTCATGTATTTTAATGTTATGGATTGTCTATGGAACCATGTGGTGTTGGTGGATTAGGGTCTAGTCCGGAGGGGTGGATGGATTGCAGTTAAGTTAGGATTAAAGATGTGTGAGTTAAGACTAAAGGCGTGTAAGTTAGGATTAACGGTGTGTAGTGGCCACAGCTTCCACACCTGGGTGCAGGAGGGACTAATCACTGGGCTGAGAATATATAAACTGCATCCTGCCTTCCTTGGAGGATTACAAGTAGGACTGGGACTTGGACTAATCTCAACTAGTCTCACTTGCCTGCCTGTTTGTGATGTTGTGAGAAGCTGCCTCCACCTCTGTCTCTGCTATGTACATTGGTTACTGACAGCTGCCCCTGAATGGACTGTGACCTTCTGAAACTCTGAGCTAAAATAAACCTTTCCTTTCCTAAATTTGTGGGTGTCTGGTATTGAGTCACAGCAACAAAAAGTAACCAGAAGGTCATGATTAGGAGGTCATGACTTAGGCCTCCCTTTCTAGCTCCGCCCCTCTCTTTCCTGTGGATTCACTGTGAACAGCTGTTCTCCAGCTAGGCTTCCACCAGGCCTTGTTGCCATCAGCAGCTCCCCATAAGTGGACTGAGACTTCGTGCAACTGTGAGCTAAAATATAACTTTTCCTTATCAGGTATTGTGTCCCAGAAATAAGAAAGGGACTAAGGTAGAAGATCTCACCTTTGAGAAGCTACACCTAAGTCAATGAACAATCATACCATGAGTTAAAATTTTAAAAATCTTATATTTAGGGTTAGACTTTTTTTCACAAATTCCACGTTGTTTTTGCCCTAATTTCCATAAATTAGATGCCCTAGAATTAAGCAGTTTCTTTACACTCAGAAGAAACTAATAGGTAATTCTGGTGGAATGGGGGGAAGAATGACATTTTTGGGGGGAGCAGGTTACAGAGCTGTACTTTGCTCACACTTACTAACACGGAAACACGGGGCAGTGAGGCCAGCGCACACAGCTGTCACCTGCAGTCCGGGTCTCATTGCCACTGATGTCATTTTGCATTAGGTAATTAGAGACAGCATTATTGTGTTCTTTAAGATGTGCTTCCAGTGATGATTTAAAAAGAATGACAGAGTCACAAAAAGATTGATTAATTACATCATATACCAATTAGCCGGACTTTTTTGATATCATAACAGAAAACGAAGGCTTGAGCACTTACAGTATATTTGTTTGTGGGGTACTTGGGCAGATGTCCATAATTGTACTAATACTTCTAAAGTAGCACTTGTGAGATCACCCGGGCAGTAACAATGCAGACTTTGCATCTCAGGTGGACTTGAGACTCAGCATTTTTTACACACTTCACGATGAACTCATACTCAGAGTACCAGGAAGCTAAGATACTGACATTTATGTATGTATCAACACATATGCAGACACACATGCACAAACACCATAGACACTCCACACACGGGCTTCTAAATATTATTTTTTAAACAAAACTTGGGCAACTCAGGTGGTGAGTAATATTCTTTTCCCTTGTTGAAAAAATTGGAAGCAGAGTTTTTTTCCTGATCTACTACTTCCAATATTTTAATTAACAACACTACCTGAATGTGTAAGAGGCATCATTGGCCTTAAAAATGGTCAATGCGGGAGACACTTAACAACATGTAAAACTCTGTAGGAGACTAGAATGATAAATGATTAGCTTGTGAAGAGGCAGTAATTTAGAAAGCCAACCAGGGCACTGAGGGAACTACAATTCTCAATCTCACATCAATCATCCCCTAAGTTCTACTTTTAGTTTCTCCCTGAAAGAAAAGAGAAAAGTTGAGTAACACACTTAAGAAAAAGAACTCTGCTATAAGCCAGGGCTTTTTCATTGGTTATAAATGAAACAAACATGGCGTACTTATGGTATGCCTCAAAACTGAGTCACATCTGAACTTGCCTTATTTTTCACAACAGTAGATCTGAGCCTAGCCCTCTACATTTTTTTTTTCTTTGTAAATTGTCTCCTTCTACAGCCTATGTCCCCAGGATCAAATTAAATGGTGCTGCTCACCTCTGTAAGGAATGTGAATCAGGAAACTTTCTAGAGAAAATGATATTGAATGAGATTGATAAGAAAAGACACCATGCCTTATAGTAAAAGCATTTTTCCCCCTGATTCTCCCTGGAAGGCTTTGTGATTGACAAAGCAAGGGCTGGCAAGCTGGCAGAGGGCTCAACTCAACTCCACACAACATTTCCACAGCTGCATCATTTTAACTTTGAGATTTGATTTGATTGGGACCTTCTGTGATATTTTACAAAGTCAGATGGGAATTTATCCATGGAATCGAGCACGTAGGAAAAGAAGACCTTTGATGTTAAACATAGAGTCCACTAAACACATGTGTAAACAGTAGTACAAGATTGTCACAATGGACTCTTGATAGTCACTCTGTTTCTACTCTGAATTTCATTTAAAACAGTGGAAAGGAAGCACAGAAGAGATTGGATTTGATGTCTATTCTTTCCTCCTCCAGCTCACACACTTTCTCCAGGGACCTGCACAATGACAGTGTGTACACCCATCCACAGTTTGAAAGGCCTGCTGTTCACTAAAGTTCATGTTGCTTATCGTTTTGGCATTTCTTTGAGGTAGATGTACTCAGCCTCCTAAATTTATCCAAGAGGAAGAGGAAACTAAGACACTGTGGGCAGAGTTCCGTTATGGTTTGGATCCAAAATGTCCCCTAAAGAGCTCATTGGATTGAAGGTGGGTTGCTGACAGGCTTGGGGAAGTGACTCAATACTGAGAGCTCCTCCCTCCTGGGTGGATTAATCCACTGATGAGATCTTAATGTCATGACATCATTGGGAAATGATGGAAACAGAAGGCGGAGGCAGGTGGAAGGGAGTGGGCTACGGGTGTATGGCCTTGGGGACTGTATCTTGCCTGGATTTCTGCTCTATGGTTGTCTCGCTTTCTCTTTGCCTTTTGGCAGCTGTGAGGTGGGCAGCTTCCCTCCACCATTGATCTTCCAACATGACGCTTCTGCCTCACCACAGGCCCAGAAGCAACAAAGCCAGCCAGCTGTGAGCCGAAACCTGTGAAGCTGTGAGACCAAATAAACCTTTCTCTTCTAAGTTATTTTTTCTCAGGCCATTTGTCACAGCAACAGAAAGCTGATCATGACAGGTACATAATCAGGTAATAGAAAAGTTGAGGATGATTTCTCTAACTGGAGGCAAGCCTGGTTTCCTCCTCTGAGCCATGCCTTCTCTTCATTACAAACACAATTAGAATTACAATAGCCTGGGCCAGTGCAAAGTGAGCAAAGGGTTGGGTGGGCATTGTGGTGACAGGGATTTGGAATGTCCATCTTGTGGCCTCATGTTTGGAAGGCAATGCAATCGTGGGTATTAAGCCTTTGATTTCCTGTGCTGGTGAGAGGTGGGGCCTAGTCGCAAGGGGTGGGCCAGTGAGACTTGATCCAGAAGGGACAGATCCTTCCTCATTTGCTCAGCGTCTTCTCTTGTCACGCAGTGGACAGTTTCTCTCTGGCTGGGCTTCCTCCAGTCATCCACCAATGCCAGCCATCCATATATGGACTGAGACCTTCAGAAACTGGGAGATAAAATAAAGCTTTCCTTTCTTAAGTTGTGGGTATTAGACGTTGTGTCCCAGTATCAAGAAAGTAATTTAAACAGTCATCCTCCAAGTAGATGATGCCGAATAGATTGACTTCATTGATGGGAGTACAACAAACGTGTTCACTCTTCAGGTGACTGAAAGAAAAATAAAAATATAGAAGAGGAAAAGCTTTTCAGAAATAGAGTCACATTATCTTAAAATACTTAAAATTGATAGAAAAAAGTTGCAGACTAAAAGAAATAATCATTTACAGGAGAGCTATTGATGCACATGGAGAGTGGGGTGGGAAGCAAGGGCTGGTCTTGGTGCTGTGTGCCTTATTGTATGCAACTGCCAGTTACTTGTCAAGGAAATTAGGCTAAATCCCACCATAAATCTAACTGCCTCTGGAGCTTCCTGTGAATCCAGGTCCACAACTCATTCTTAACCCTCTACGGCTCACCCAGCTCCATTCCTCACTGGCTAATCTGCTTCCTCAGTCACTAATAGATCCTAGTTCATCCTGTGGCCTCAGTATCCATGAACCTGGGTGCTTTTTGTCTCACTCAATGTCAATATAAATTGGCACTGTGGATTAATTTTGGTTGCTTTGTAATTTTTAAAAACAATCAGAACTGGAAACAATGGAAATTCTCTCAAGTGAGCATCCCAGAATGACTGTAAAAAAGCTCAGGCTCTAAGATAATTTTTGTTTTCTGAGTTTATCAGAATCATCAGTTAGTATGTCTGAACAGAATATGAGTCAGGATGTGATGATGGCCCTCGGCCACCTGACGCATTCAACTATGTATAATTTCAGAACTCTGGTGTCAGCTAGGAGACCAGAGAGTAATCTTTGGAAGACCACAAACTTTGTTTATCTAGATTCCTACTTATGTAATTTAAAAAAGTCATGGAGTGGGTTTCTGAAATCGTCTGTCATAAAGTACCTACAAACCCGAGACGGTTTTTGACAAACTTAAGGTACCCTAAGCCAAAGTAGGTTGAGTAAATAAAAAAGATAAGGATTATCAAACCTGAAGCACTTCTTGGTTAGTGGGACAAATTATGTCAACAGCATATTTTATGTCATTCTTTCTCCTGCTCTTACTCTCGTTTTCCCTTCTTTCCGCCTGCGCATTCCAACATGTTAGTTCCAATGTTGGGTCATTTCTTCAAGGTTGCAAAGTGAGTGGACTGGCTCCAACTCTTATAGTCCCTTTTCTTCTGATCCAAAAGACGATAATATGTGCCTGTTTTTGGAAGCATCCAAAAGTTCTTATGGTGTTTTAGTGACAAAGCCATAGACTCACCTCTAAACCCATTTGTTACCAGAAGAAATAGTATCGATGGGTCAGGTTTAAAGAACATGACCCACTTGGGAGAAGAAACTGTATGAACCCGTGTGAACTCCACTCTCCAAAGTAGTGGATGGGTGGATCTTAAACAAAATTCAAGATTGTTGTCACAATACAAGTTGAATTAGGGAATTTGGATTTGATATTTCTGGGTACAAATTCATTCTCAAGTCAAACCAGCAAGTCAAACAAAGGAGACAGAGGAGCCCAGAGATAGCCTGACACACCTGCGACAGTATTTGGAATGTTGAAACTAAATCCCTTCTTGTATTCTTGTTTTATGCTTTCCTTGGATTAAATTAGTTTGAATTGTATTTCTGTTATTGTTACAATAATGTCTTACTTACCTTTTCATCATTATGAAAAAAATAGTAGATACCCTATATCCACAGTTTTGAAGAGGAAAAATATACTTTAGCTCACAGTTTCAGAGGGTCACAGTCAATCTATGGGTGGCCAGAAACAGTAGAAGGACCTGGTGGAGGCTGCTTTTCATAGCATTGCAAACAGGAAGCCAAGTCAAGTCAAGGCCAATCTCAGAGGAAAGTAACAGCATATATGTACTTCCAGGTCCTGTCCCTGTGATCTGCCCCTTCTGAGTCCAGCTCCAGTGTTTCGCTTTTTCCAAGTGTGGTTCTAAGCCATTATATCCCTGTAATCCACACATCTGTCCTGTACCACACACCCATAACCCACCCCTCCAGACCAGGCTCCTGCCTCCCAATAGCACACAGTTCTATAGATCACCCATAACATCCAAATGCATGAGATTACCACAATAAACATCATAAAAAGTCCTAAAGGGTCAAATGAATTAAGATGCTGGATAAAGCGTCAAATGTCTCAAGTTGCATTTTTCAGATGCTATTAACATCAGACAATGCTGTGTGGATACCTAGGCTTTTGACTTACTGGTCTCAGATAGAAATGCATACCTTGACATTTTGGGGGAGAATATTGTAAATGCATGTGTGCTCTGCGCATACTACATACATCTTTACGGAGAAGAGTGTTGAGTACTTTTTATCATAATCTTTAAAGGAATTAATAGCTAACCATGGGTCTCATTGTTAACTAAGGGGAAATTCTTTTTCTTATAACCTAAGCCCTACTATTCAAACTCCATCCAATCATAGATCAACTCCTCCTTTCTGCCCCTGTAGAATGTCAAAATTAGTCATTAACCCTAACTTTTGCTCTTATTCTTCATATTCCTTCTATCCTAGCTGCTTTTTTATTTAATTGAACAGCAACTTCTGCACCTCACCCTTAACATATACAAAACTGCAGTTTGAAGTTGTCTAAATTTAAAGCCTGCTTATTTTTCAAGTTCCAGCTTAGAAGGCATCTTCCCTAAGATTCGGACACTTGGGAAGATAATTCAACGAGTTCTTAATTCTTCAAGAAATTTTATAAATCAGTTAATCCATTGCTACCCAAAGAATTTGCACAACTAGTAGGATATGCAATGATGCTTTAGAAAACGTGCAGCGGTATTGCTCTAATTATAGTAATTATATATTTTTATGTGTTTGGGAAATATTTTACTCACTTATGGTTTTTAAAAAGCATTCCTTAGAATAAGATTGGGTTTCATAGATTTAAAAATGACTTTTTAAAAAGATGATTAAAAACGAAAAATAATTAAGTACCTGCACATGACAAAAACCTTACAGGTGGTACACCAATGACTTACTTTAATGAATGGAGAGCAGCAGTCCAAAATAATGAAGTGATTTAGTTATCAGTGATACAGTTTCCTAGTGGTGAAGGCAATTCTGGAGCCCAACTCTATAGACATTTTCAATATTTAGCTCCTCTAGAAACCATTTTCTTATGTCACTTATCTCTATTAAAAGATTCTGGTCTTATAGATACATGACTGATACTCATCTATGTCACCTATCTACCTGCCTGATCTACCAAGGCAGAAATAATGCTCCATTGAAGAGACAGCTTGGGTTACACACATGCACACCAAATTTGAGAAGTGGGGCTGCACTTCATAAAGCTGATACTTATACTTACATAGTAAGAGCCTTTTGTTGAACCTGATTTTTGGGATCTTCGGGGTCCCTGGCCACGGTTGTCCACTGATGATCAGGGATCAGCGTGGTCTGGAGGAACAGGGTCTCGAGCAGCCATGACTAAGACAGAATACCACCCAGGAGACAGTATCAGTGCACAGTTTGTTTATTGTCTGCAGAGCTAGACTTATAAGCAATTGGGAGGAAGAGGGTTGGCTAGCGTTGTAGGGCATGGGTTATTCTCTGATTGGAGGAAGTTTGGGGTCTGAAAGCCACCTTATTAGCATAGCAGGACTTTTGAAGCCTCATCATGTGAGGCAGGAGGATTGCTGTGAGTCCAAAGCTAGCCTGGGCTACAAAGTCAGTTCAGGATCAGCCTGGAGTATAGAGTGAGACCATGTCTCAAAAAACAAAAACAAATAAACAAAAACAAAACAAAAGAGCAAAATCATAATCATAATCATAATACAAAGCCTTGCACATGTGAAGCAAGTTTTCTAACCGCTGAGATACACTTCCAGCCCATCCCAAGCCTCTAGCACTTTGACTCACACTTCCCATAAAGCCTTTTGAGAAAGACAAACTAAGAAAGTGACTGTGTGTCTAGATTCTTGCTCCTGTTTCTGTCACATGTAAAGTGGGTTCCACAATGGACTGGGGCAATCATTATGAAAATTAGAGCTTGCATGGTTCAGTACTGATTAGCCGGGACAGTATTATAAGTGTTAACATTGTGAACATGAGTTCTTCTGTGAGAACTGCATTAATTGATTTATTCAGATAGCCTTGTAGGTTGGACAAATTGAGTAATTAAGAATTTGATTGCTAATTACCTGCACTAAAGAATAAGCAAAGGCAGGAGCCTGAGGTGGGAAAGTGAGGGATTTGTTGGAGTCGGCCATGAGTTACTAGGGACCAGTTAGTTTCCATCTCCCTGCCACAGTTTAACTCCCACTTCTGAGATGTTTGAGAGAGATGCCTATGAATAATTCTTAGGAAAATCATTCTTCCTTGGAAAAATTCCTGCTGTTGGTTGGTAATTTGAATTAACTACTCTTTATTTTTTCAAGTAGTTTAAAAAAGTCTTTGTAGTTCTTTATGCATATAAAGTTATCTCAGAAAAGTTAAATTAGAAGTATTTAAACTCACTATAAATAATAAATTCTTGCCATCAAAATAACATATTTGACCTGTGTATATCAGTATTAAGGGATAAATATTTTACATACACTAACTCATTTACTAAATTTGCATTTGTAGCTCATTTAATTGTAAAAGCCCAGTGTGATAATGTTTAACATGATCAGTTAACAGGAATATATTGAGATAGGTAGCTATTCCATAGCTTGTTCAAGGCTAGACACATACTAAGTATGAACATAAGATTTTAAATCATGTTGCTGACACAGAGACCACACTGTTAGAAAGTTAATATTGCTGTTTTATTGCCTTCTGGGTTCCATTATTTCTGATAAGCATGTGAATAGATAAATCATTTCCCCCTGTATGCGATGAATCACCTTTCTCTGTTTCCTTCCAAGGTTCTCTTTCTCTGTTTGGATTTTATCAGTTTTAGCGGGATGGGCCTATACAGTGTCTTATTGGCTTAAGTCTTGCTTTGTGTTGCTGAGTTTTTTTGAATCTGTGAATTAATTTCTCTCTAAATGAGGGGAATTTCCTTCTTTCACTCTCTTGTGTCTTTTCATATTTCTTCCATTTGTTTTTCCCCATGGTTTTTCATTTCTATTTCATAAAATCACAATCACACACAATTAAGACTTGTTAATATTTCCTTACAGGTTGTAGAGACTATTTGCTTTTACCTCTCTCTTTACTACTTAGATTTAATAATCCTGTAGACCTATCTTATGATTTGGATCTGCAATGTTCTGCCAAAACCTCATTGTATTAGGATATTTTCGGAATAGCTGTGGAACCATGTGTTGTTAAGAGGTGGGCGTGGTCAGAAGAGGTAGATCACTGGGACACGACCTGGAGGGACAAGTGCTAACTCCGCCCTTTTTTCTTCACTTGGCTTCCTGTCTACCATGTGGTGAAGAGCTTTTTCTCCTGTAGGGTCTCTGCTATGTGCTTCCATCATTAGCCAACCACCCATGAATGGACCGAGACCTTCTGAAGCTGTGAACTAAAATAAATCTTTACTCACTTAAGTTGGGGATGACGGGTATTGTATCCCAGCAACGAAAAAGGAACTAAGGCAATCTATCACCAATTCCCTGGCTCTTAACACTGCTACCTCCTTTGTGTCTTTAAGCTTACAAGTGCATTTCTTTTTAAATTTTAGATGTCAATTTTACTTTTTAATTTATTTGAATGATGCCTCTTTGTTGAAATTTCTGTTCTTTTCATTTATGTCTAGCATATTTTTCTTTACACTTTGCAGTATAGTTTTGAGAGCCATTTAAAATCTTTGTCTACTAATTAGAAATTTGAATTGAGTTTGGGTTAACCTCATTTGTTATATTTTCTCTTGTTTCCTCATTTATTGTTTCATACTTGCTTCTTTGAATAATAAACAATGAAGAGAATGTCACTGGTGTTATGAAAGCATGACATAGGAAATTTAGATATTCTCAATGCTCTCTGGAAAAGAATCAGTTATTATTATTTTTAAGCAGATGGGTAAGTTGGCTGAACTCAGATCACAAGAACAAACAAACAATAGCCAAAGCTCGCTGTGCTCTGGGTCACAGCTTGCATTTTGGTTCTTATCTTCTGGCATCAGGGTGTTTGCTGGATGCTGCTCACACACGTGTGTTCGTGGTTCCAGCCAATGGTATGAACAGACTTCACAGAACTTAGAGCTTCTCTCTTCTGGCAGATTTTCTTTCTGATATTTGTTCACTTCACTCTTCAGCAACTGTAATTGCCGCATACTTTATCCTGTGGTTAAACCACAGGATTTCTATTGTAATTTTTTGTTTTGTTTGTTTTGTTTTTTAATTGCTCTGCAGGGGCAGACAGGGAATGCTCTAGATATAACCAATCCTGAATGGTGAGAAACTCACCCAGTTTATCTTTTCCTCTATGGGCTGACTCCACCTTCCAGCTTTTAGCCTACTGTGACTCACTCTCCAGTGTCTTCAGTTGGTTGTTTTCATATTTTATCTGAATATGCAGTTGGAACCTAAACAAGTAAGCCGGGAGAAGATTCCCAGGCACGCCAGCACCAGAAGGGGGAATCCTCCAACTCACAGGCCTAATGATTGTGCCTCTTTCTCATGCATTATGAGAATTAATCCGGCTGCAAGGACAGAAATGATAAGCTTCTTAACATTCTGTAGCAGATCTTCTTGTGATCTTTGATTAAAAGGTGAAATAGATTCAATTCATTAATTTGATAAGGCCATCAACTTTTATGGTCATCTCAGCTCTGAAATAAATGTGATATAATAGAAAATGTCTAACATCTATGTAAAACTTCTCAGTGTTGCTGTGCAGCATCTCGTTTTCTCATCCCTTCCATGAGCCGGGCTTTGTCGTAGCCCATTTTATGTGGAAGTATCAAGTGAAAGTGAAAGGATGAGTCTCTTGCATGTTCAAAGCATAGGAAAGTCACATCATTGGCAACTTGGTTCAAACAGTCTAAGGAGGTCCCTTCCTCCATCCTCTTCTCCCAGAGTTGGTGCCTTTGTTTTGCTTCTTGTGCTTGTGTGCAGGCAAAACTGAATTGTTCTAGCCAGTATGTTATGGGCCCTGGAATGAAATACCACATTCTTGATTGGATGTTCGTTATAAGGTGATGGAATACCACTCACTCCAGGTCTGGAATAAATTCTAAGACTTCATCCTACCAGAGTGGAGCAAAAGCTTTCCTTTTCTAGCCTGGTGAAGTTAGCAGTCATGTTGAGTATACCTGTCTAGTAAGAGATTATAAATGACTCAGAATATCTGCAGATGTGACAGTGACAGTGGCTCTTGGCTGGTATCCAGTTTTCTTTTTAAGGGCGCCCTATTTGTACAGCCTTAACAATACAAATTCTGTCAACAAGTTCAGAGCACGTGGGACCTGATGGTTCCTCTTCGAAGAGTCTGGTGAGGCTGCAGGATTCCCAACACCTGGACTGCAGTCTGGGGTGAGGCTGGAGCCCAGCTTAGAGCTGAGATGTCTGAGTTGCTGAGCTTCAGTATTGAGAGGTAATAAGCTCCTAAGAATTTATGCCCCTCAATTTGCAGTAATTTGTAATACAATGCAGAAAACTAACACAGCTTTAAAGCCCATACTTTTCCCACAATAGAATGCAGATTTGGCCATAGAAGCATGCAATGCTTCTGTGAGTCTCAAATCTTCCTCCTAGGAAACCAGAAGGACATCTCAGCATGCACCATTGACAAAAATGTCTGCTGATTATACATGTTCGGCACAAGCACAAATGCGTATGGACCAGAGCTGCACAGTATAATATGAAGAGAAGCCATTGTAGCCCCCGCATACATTAATCATAGTTGACAGTTTACAAATCCTTGCAAAGTATCTTATCTACCTTTATAATTTTTTGTTACTGTCTCACTTATGATAAAGGAAAAAACCCTGCGTGTATTTTCATCGTATTTGGCAGATACACTTGTGATCTTCTGACCTAAATAGAAGGTTGTGGTGGTCCCGACTGTATTTTGTGGGACGTGGCGATAGAGGGCACCTCGAGGTTGTAGCGTTCGTCTTCCAGAATAAATCAAAGGGAGAAGGAGCCCACTATGGTCTTGCTGCTCAGAGTACAGTCGGTAAAGCTGTTGCATTGATGGCGTTTTTGAGCCCACAGAAATAACAAAATTTCACAGTCTATTTGAAACTATCAAATCAGAAGTTCCATTTTGTGATGTGCCCTTGGTTTGTGTTCATTTTAAATTTTGAGAAACCCTAAATAGCTCACGTAATTCTCATCAGGTCTATTTACCTTGTGAAACAAGACACACTGGGCACCTTATTAGTGGTTTTGAATATAAGTTCTTGATTGACAGTTGTGAGGCAGGCACTCTGGCTAGAGCTAATCACGGGTAGACAGTCGAACTGCTGCTCCCATGGGCATCCATCCCTACACAGTGTGCTCCAAGAGGAGAGAGGTGATTCAAGGTGAGTGAACCTTTAAAAACCCGCAGGAAGCTGATTTGTAAATATAGCCTATTTCATAGATAAACCCGTGGCAGACACCAAATGATTTTTTGTATCTAAACCCAGTATCCTGGTTCCTGGCTTGGGATGTAAACTCAGGCCTCACCTGAGACAAATTAAATCTGGTTTTCCAAGAATGAGCTTTGGGTGTGTTTCCCACAGCTTCTCACAAAAGCTCCCCAGATTTGAGTACCAGGATGGGGCATCAGATGTTTCCCATGGGAGCTTCTCATTGTAAGGTCAAACTTAGCCCACTGATTGTCTTTGTAAACAAAGTTTTATTGGAAAACAGCAATACTCATTCATTTACACATTTCCTATTTCTGTTTTGTGATATAATAGTATAGACTACATGCCTAAAATATTTGCACTCTGGTCCTTAGAGAAGTTTGTCGAAGCTGATCTAAGACATGTTACTAAGGTGACTTTAAGGATTATCAGGATGTCTAAAATTAAACAATAACAATAACAGTAAAGAAAACACCATCTAAGAGAAACTAGAGTTTTGCTACTTTAGTTTTAATAGGCAATGCTTTGAGAATTTTAGCAAATTCACATACTAAGATTATTTTCTTTTGCCAAGACTTCGAGTGAATATAGACTAATAGGTGAAGAAACAGAAAGTGGTGTTAAATTTAGCAACTAATCACAAGTCTTCCTCTATTTGTTTTAGACTGTGCATTTTCTTTTAAAAAATAGTGTTTATAGCCTAACTACTGTTGATGACTGATCTTTTAAGCAACAAGAAGAAAAGGAAAAACATGCATTCCATGAAGCAGTGTGTGAATGATCTTGAAATCAAACATACACAGAACATAGAAAAAAAATCATTTTATAACACACGGTTTCTACAAAAGAGGTTAAGACATCTGGTCGATTTCACTTAAACGAAGAAAAAACAAAGCAAAACAAAAGTAAAGCTCAAGATGCAAAGCCACTAATTGGACACTGTGTAGACCAAGATAATGGCACGCTGATTGCGTCAGTCATTTTCAAATTGTCACGTTATTATCTGTAGGACATCTCTTGACTCAGCCGTTTGTAAGGCAGGATGACTTTAATTTGCATTTCCTGATGATGTGATGTTGAGTACGTTTTCATAAAACTATCAGCTCTTAAGAGAAATGGCTATTCAAGCTATTTCTTCATTTTTAAATTATTAGCTTTTTAAATTTCTTTTCCCTGCCTGCCTTCCCCTTTCTCCCCCCTTCTTACTTGTTTCCTTCCTCCGTCCCTCCCTTTCTTTCTCTTTGCTATTGAGTTGTTGAAACTCACAAAAATTGAGAAATTAGCCCCTTGTCAAATATGTAGTTTGAATACGTTTTCTCTCATTCTGGAGGTCACCTTTCCACTCCGTTGCTTATTTTCTTTGCTGTTTGGGAACTTTTAAGTTTCATTTAGTTTCACTTGTCTATTTTTGTTGACTTTCTTTAGGCATTCTGTCTTTGAAATCATGGCCAAAATTGATGTCATAAACTTCTATGTTTTTTTTTCTGGGTGTTTATGATGTGTTGTTTTTAGATTTTTAACTCATTTGGAATTAATTTTTGCATAAGGTGTAATTGCTTATTTTTTTATTTTTGCCTGTAGAATTCAAGTGTGCAAGAATTATTTGGTAAGGAGAATTTTTTCATCTGTGTATTCTTAGTGCTGGTTTATAGAAGAGCTATTTATATAAATATGGGGGTATATTTCTGAACTTTCTACTATGCATCACTGTCTTATATGCCTGTCTTTATATGAGTAGTATGTTTTACTTATTATAAATTGTTAATACAGTCAGCTGTAAGAAGGTCTGATATTTTCAGCTTCACTTTTCTTTCTCAACATTGTTTTACATCTTCTAGATCTTTTCTTGTTCCATATGAATTTAAGATTTTTTTCCTGTCTCTATTACAAACTTTTGTGATCTTAGTGGATCATTGAATCTGTAGATCACTTGCAACAATGTTAATCTTTTAATTCACAAATATCTTCAATGCATCTTTGTATTTTTCAGTGCCTAAGTCTTTTACCTTTTTGATTAAACTGATTCCTTAATATTTTATTCTTTTGGAGCTAATATAGAGGTTACTTTTTAAAAATTTCCTTTTGGATATTGCGTTGTTAATGAAAAGAAAGAAAGATTTTGTTTGAACATAGGCTCTGCATACTGTAATTTTGCTAAATTTATGTACTAGTTCTGTCAAGGTTTTGTGGAGTTCTTCAGTTTCTTATGTATGGAATTATGCCATAAACAGAGAATTTTACTTCTCTGGTAGTAATTTAGATTACTTTTATTTCTTTTTCTTACAGAATTGCTCTGTCTAAAACTTTCAGCACCCTGTTGCAAGAAGTGCCGAGAGTGGACATGTTTGCCTTCTTTTGATTTTAAGGGAAAAGTTTTCAGTTTTTTAACATTGAATATGGTGTTATTGTTGAGCTTGCAATTTATAGATTTTATTACATTGCTATACCTCTATAGATTCCTTATATTTCTATTCTAGTTAAGTGAGTTATTTTCTTTGAAATGGTGTTCACTTTAGTTAAATGCAGTAACCTTGTGCATTTGTTAGGCGTAGCATAATTGTAACTCTTGTCTCCACTCGATAAGCTCAGGAAAATACGAAGCACCTCCTTCTTTCACTAGAATTGGAGCCAGGAATAATGATTGGACAGTGGTGATCTTTCTGTTTGGAGGAGCAGAACTCTTATGTTTCTCTCAAAAAACTTCTTTTCCTTCAAACTCTTCTATCTCAGCCATCCACGCTATTGTCATGGCTGATGGACTGGATGCAGTTGCAAGCTACAAAAATAGCCATCTCCTGACTGTTGTATTTGTAAATTTGGCACTGGTGTTTCCTGTGGGGATGTAGTTTCTATATTTTCTCATTGCTTAATCAAACTAAAGGTAGAAGAAATCCATTTTAATGGGTTTTCATAGAGAAAAAGACTTAGATTTGTATTTCTGTGCAGTTCGTATCAGTATCAAGTCCTTTTTTTTTCCTAATGACTTTCTCTGTCCTTGTCCTTTCCTAGGCCTGACTATTAAAATTCACATCTTTTCTTTGCATAGATAGTGTCTACTTTAGGGGGAACTTTGAGCCAGACGGTAGAGATACCAGCCTGATCTTCTGCTCTAAATTGTGTCCTTCAGAGCCAGGTGGCATTAGGTAATTTCAATTAACCTCTCTAAGTTTACTTTCTTTCTAAGCAAATTCTAATCACAACATTTGAGGGGTATCTTAAGAATTAGTCATAAAATTTATAAGAATCACAATCTTATTACTCTTCTTTCATTTTCTCTCAGCTTTTATCTAATTGTCATCTATGTCCAGATAATTCTTTTCAATGGAGTACCATCTGGGTATTGTGAGATGTTTAGTGACATCTGTACCTCTACCTACTAGATGCCAATAACACCCCTCCCCAGTCATTAATGACAACAACTATTTCTAGATATTGCTAAATGCCCACTGGGCGGAAAATTACTCCCAATTCCAAGCTTCATGATAGTAGCCATGGCTTTCAGGAGAGAAATTTCAGCCATTCTTTATATATATATATATCTGTGCATGTGATAATTTCTATGTTGCTATAGTTAAGATTTAAAATGTTGCCTAAAAGTTTCATGTAGTTTAAGATGATTGGACTATTGTTATACTGTTTTTATCAGCGAATGTATCCATTGGTGAGTTCAGTAGTTTGTGTGTTGTTAGGACCTCATGGGACCTCATTAAAGGTGGGGTCACTGAGGTGTGATATGAAAGGGTGAATTTTTGTTCTTGTCTCTTCCCTATTCTCTCTGCTTTCTGGCTACCCTCGGTGAGCAGCCTTCCTCTTCTGGGCCCTTCCATAGTACAGAGCCAGTCAACCATGGGCTGAATCTTATGAACCATGAGCAAAATAAACCTCTCCCTCTGTAAATTGCAAGAGTGACAGGAATGTGACTGACACATAGATGTTCATAGGTTGTCAAGTAGAGGGTGACTTTTAGCTTTTTCAAATTCTTTTCAACAAATACGATAAGATCCATACTTTGCAATTTTTATTTTTTATTTTATATGTTTTTGAAAGGCTGAATGAACCTCACTGCATTTCCTAAATTCAGTCAATGATGTTTCTTTAGGGATATTGGTCATGTGCACCTCCTTTACCACAGGTGCCATATTTCTAGTTGGTCCCTCTTCCTATTACTGGCTCAGCTCATCTGCTTTTGATTTCCAACATTAGAAAGCAGCTGAAGTGGTGAGAAAGTCTTCAGGGTGATTTAAATAAAAGTTTACAGATTCCAGATTGCCCCCTACTCATCGATACATCCATCAAATAAGTCATTTTAATAGAGAAGAAAATTGGACATGTCTCAAATTGGAAAACCAAGACCAGATGGCAGACTTCTAAAGTGCTTTCCAGTCCTAAAAGTCTGGAATTTTATACCTTCACCATCTATAGACCTAACCACAACTTTCTCACATTCCTGTTTTTCATTTTCTTTTCTGCGTGCCATCATGTAGGACCCCAGATAGCTCCCAAAATTCCAAAATTGCTGCTTGGTCAAAGAGGCAAAAATCACCAAGAAGGCAAGGAACTGTGTTAGTTGAATGTTGGGCCTTTGTAGTGCAATGGTACTGTCGCACGTTTTAACGTCAAGATATTTTTCTTTCTCATTATCTCTGAATTTAATATTTTCCTTGAACGCCTTACCTGAAAATTTTCCTCCTGTCTTCTAGGGTCACGTTCATATCTCTCCCCCTCCATTTTCTTTCTACAACTCTCCCCCTATCTCCCTTCTTTTCCTTTCTCTTTCTTGCCATCTCTCACCACTGGTTTCTCTACCTCTGGATGTCCAAGTAGGCATTCATAAGCTTCCTCCTTTTTTTTTTTTTTTTTGGTCCTTATTACCCATGACAAGCACTGTGAACTCTGTCACCAAATTAAATGCAGTTGTAGATGTCATAGCTCGTGAGTTTCAGGGCAGGTATCTATCTTTCCATCCCCCTCACTGTTGTTACTGCTGCCCTCCAATTCTCCACCCTTCAAAATTAGGGACAGAACAGATGAGCAGCTGCTTTTCCTACCGAGCTGAATAATTCATGCTGTGCAGCTTTAGCTCGCTCATATCACTGGCCTCGTTGAATGCCGAGGGAGGAAGAGCTTCGTGCAATTTCCCAAAGCATAGATTTTAAAGGGAATGATACTTTTTAAACTACAGATTGTCCAGACTTTGCCTCCAAAATAAATAGATGAAAATAAAAATTAAATTGACAATCTAACTTTGTTTTCGAAACTGTTCCTGGGAATGAGATTGCTTACGCTGAGTTTTGGAATTGTGTTATTCCATCAGTAAAATGCATTTGGTATTTTCTGCATTAGAGGAACTCTGCCAGAGAGCAGAGTGGGTGGATGCCACCTCAGGAAGCTTATACAAGAAGAGAGTCATTAGACATATATCAAAAGAACTACTCACTACCCACTTAAAAGTCTCCATGTGTATCCCCTGAAGGACTCGCTACATTAATTTATCCTATAAATAGTTATAATCAAGAGCTGTGCACCAGAATCTACTGGATGCTGAGAAAATAGCACTAGAGAGCAGGAAAAACACAATGGCTGCTGGAGTGGATCTGTAGTCAGGTGCAGGATCCAGACAGTAACCAAATATTCCCATGCACAGAACATGGAGATCTGTGACGAGTGCAATGAAAAGGAACTTTCCCAGCACAAGTGTTTCTTAGGTGCTCCCATCAGTCTACTTATCCACCCACTCACCTGATATCTATTCATGTCCTTCTGTGCTCTAGGCACTTGGCTCTCGGTATCGCTTACATTTGTGTGTTTCCTGCTCTCACAGAACTAGTGGAGGCCTGAGTAGTAAGACAAGCAAAGCCACAAATATTTCTGTAGTTGAAATTGTGGGAAGCTCTAAGGTCAAGGTTACAGGTAGGCACCATGTCGGGCTCTCTACATGACTTAGCTCATTCAGTGCTCATCACTACTTCTATCCTGCAGGTCATCTCCTTAGGCGCTTGCAAATGCTAAGGCCGGCAGTTCAAGAGATATTTGAAAGACAGTTAGGCACATCCACTCACAGCTTTTCATTGCTTTAGAATGAAGCTTAACCTCTAACTTGATCATCAAGCCCAACTTGAGCCGCTCTGTGCGGAAAGAATCTAGCTGTAGAAGCAAGAGACAGTTGACCAAATATAGCAGCTAAAGGCTGGATGCAAAGACCTCTTCTTGATGTCAAGTTGGGTGGTTGGCCTATGTAATTTTGTGTCTGTAAAGAATCATTTAGTTCTGAAAATCACAGGGCTTAGTTGGACTATGTTGTGACTTAATGCATTATTTTTCATGTTTATGTCTTTTGCCTAGATTTTTTTCATTTTATCTTTGGTGGAAAAACAACGTGGTTTTGGAGCAGGTGCCAAATGTGGCTGTAGAGTTTTGGTCAGATTTTTCTCTAATAGAATCAACTCTGAACACAAATAAACCCAAAGATTAGAATTACTTTTCCTTCCAAGAATTTCTAAAAATTTTGAACCTGAAACTTCACTGACTTGATTTTTCTTTATATCTACTGAGCTCTCTGAGGCTTTTGATTGGTTAGAAATGGTACTGTTGCACACTGCAAAGGAAAAAAAATACGCTTTCAGATTTAAAAATGATAAATCTTGTCAAGGCAATGAAAATTTCCTCTCAAAATATGGAGTCTGTGGAGTCAGAGGTACTTGAGAATCAGCAGATGCCAAAAAAGATTTCATTCTTAAGTTTATTTCATTGACTGAAAGACCAGATCTACCAAAAAAGGACCACACATGACTTTTTCCTTTTCCCTGCTATCCCATGAGCCACAACAGCTCATAGTCACATTGCCAAAGAATCTGAAGATAAAACATGACATCTATGTCAGAAACCATCATCTGATATGTGAGTGTCTTGCTCATCTTTCTAGCTTTTATTTACATCTCACAGGTCAACTTCATCCTCCAGCCCTCTCCCATACGAAGTAGCTACCTAGGTGTCTAGATTAAACTGGCTCACTGGGCAACATCCCTGGGCACATGGTAAATGTCTGGACATATTCTGTCATGAATCTATTGTCGATTCATTTTCATAAACTGAAGTGATGAAAACTTTAGAGAGAAGTCAAAAAAGCCCCCTTCCTCCTGCATGGAGAAGAAAAATAAAGTTGGGCACAGTTGGAGTACTTGCCAATGCTGAGCCTGAGCTATGAAACCGCACTAGAGGAATTACATAGCCAATTTCTCCTGGATGATTTATTTCCCTCAAATAGTTTTTCAGCTAATCCTCAGTTAGTAGTTGATAGCAATGTTTCATATGTCAGTTTCCCAAAGAGCTGACAAACTTAGGTTTAGGATTCATGAATTGATCCAGACAGCAGCTCAGTGGGTACTGGCATTGCTGCTGCCAAAGTGTGTTTGAGTTTTTGTAGTTTCTATACTGTCTTCAAAATTGACATTTTGGAACTTTAGTTATTACTTAAGAGATTCTTATTATACTAGACATATAGTATTTGATAGTAAATTTTTAAAATCATACTATTCATGCTGTAACACTTGAGTTTTAATCTTATTACCCTACAGGTAATAAATACGTGGAGGTTTGTTATTATCTTATATACTGTCAGTGATAGCCTTATGTTAATTTTTTGTTTCAATTAAGTTAATTTACATTGTGTCCTTAAGATTATGCAAGTGTCTATGAAGAACCTCTGTAGGTTGTATGTTTCTTTTTTTTTTTGGAGGGGGCGGAGCAGTAGCAAAAACAACAACAAAAGAAACCTGCAAGTAAATATGATTTATTGACAATGTGAAAACAAAATAATAATTAAAATACAATATCCTCATTTCTGTCTCGAATTTTTAAATGAATAAGGCTTTTTTATATTGAAATCACTGTAGACAAAAGAACTTAGAGACATACAATTCAAGAACCCTTTAACCCCTAATTTTTTTGCATTAGAGCAATTGTTTTTAATCTTTTTGTATGGGGGAGAGGAGCAAAGTCGTTCCTATTTTTAAAAGGTGCAGAATGTAAGTATTGTGAACACGGTTTCATGGACTCCTGCCTGATGTCGATTTTATTTCTACCACCTTTGTTCTGTTTGACTTTGGACAAGTTGCTTAACCATTTTGTGACTCTGTCCATCTGTGAAGTGAAGTAATTGTACTATGTAGCCTAATAGGCTGCTGTGAGGATGGAACAATCCATACATGTGAAACACTCAGAGCAATGCCTGTGCATCATAAATATTTGATAAGGTCAACAAGGTTACCTGTCTTTATTGTTATTAAATCATCATTTCACAGTACAACAGGCTGTGTTCTTGCTTATGGTTTTTAATTTAACCTAGTTCTATTGTACTCATTATCCAACTTGATAAGAAAACATGTTTGGTATAGTGAGGAACTTGCACCTGGAAAGTTAAGGCCTTTCACCTTGTTCCATAGAATATGAATCCTTGCTGTTCTCCCTACATCAGAAAGCTGGGGTCTAAATACACTTGACCTTTCTGTGCCAGCCAGTCTTTATTTACCACCACTCACCAGGCCTTGCACAGAAGCTAAACTAAACGGTAAATAGAGGCAGTAACAAAAGCACCTCATGAGAAGTGAATTGGAAAAAGTATTTCCATCCACATATCAATGAGATATAAAACAACCATCTCTAATTCAATTGAATACATGCAAACTACCGAATTGCAATGAAGTCTGATATGGTATGTCTAATCTGGATCGTGCTTAGATAATTCTTACTGGAAAGAGTAATCACAATTTTTACAAGTTATTCAGCCCTCAAACTTCACAGGACTGAGCTTGCAAGAAGGTGGCGAGTCTCAGTGTCCAGCAGGCTGCATCGATGAGATGATTTTCCTGTCTTTATATTTTCTGAGTCTACATTAGTCATTAGTCAGTACCTCATTTGTATTCAGTGCTAATAAATATATATTTAAATGACTTAATCATAGCATTCTTCCAAGGCTCAAAGTTATTAATTTAACTGAATATTATATGTTAAAATGCCTGCTACATATGTTCTAAAAATGTCTTTCTGTGAGTCTTCTTGTTTTTCTGATACTTGCAACTTGACAGAAAGGAGATTTATTTTCGCTCATCATTTTGGGTGTTGTAGTTGGTCATTGGCTGGCTCCAAGGCAGAAAATTGGTGAGAGGGTGTGGCAGAAAAAAAGCTGATCACCTCGTGTGACCAGGAGCACAGGGCAAGAGGAGTATGAAAGGAAGACGCTGGGGACCAAAGAGAGTCCCCCAGGTCACACCCCCAGGCAACCACAAGTGCGCTTCACTAATCCTCAGGTCAGATGTGTTGATAATCAAATTATCCATAGTAATTATTCCTCTCTTTTCAAATAAGAATCATAATTCTATACCACTTTGACTACTTGTGCATTTTTTTCATTTAACTGTAATAGAAGGTTATTTCTTTATTGCCTGTTCAATTCATGGTGTAGAGAAATGGTTCTATTTGGACACATATAAACTGTAGCCATTTGGTTGTTAGCATTGTTTTCTACCAGTCACATTAGAAAGTCACACTGCATAAATGATTAGATAACCAACATGAAGGCCACACTGCTTTGACTTAACTGCTTTATTTAGAAATACAACCATTATTTGATCAGATATGTTTCAAATGAATCCAAATATGTAGAATCCTATGTAAGGCCTTCAGATTGTTAAGTATTGGTGAGCAAATAAATTTAAAGTAACAAGTCAGCCTTCTGCTTTTGGCCAAAACGATCATTAGGTTTTCATATATCCCTAGAGATAAGCAAACAAAAACCCCCCAGACATATGAAATACTTAAAATAACACTAGTCAAACACCTTTAGAAAAAACTGCTAGTAATAAAGCACTGTGATTCGTGAGATATAAGATCATTATAGAAATCCACAAAAGAAAAAAAAAGACAAGTTTGATTTCATCAAAATTAAAAATTTCTGCCCTTCAAAAGACATTAAGAGAATAAAAGGATTAATTGAAAATATTTGCAGTGCACATGAGTATTCCTGTATTTGCACCCAGAATATGTAAAGAACTCTCAAAACTCAATAAGAGTTTTGGAGGAAGGAAGGAGGAGAGGAGAGCAAAGAGGGTCATGGGAGTGCACTCGGGTGACAGGTGTGCTTGTCATCTGGATTGTGGCAGTGGTTTTGTGGACACACATGCACATACAAGAGCCTATCAGCTGTACTTTTAAAATACAACTAGTATTTAATGTTACTTATATCATGGGAAAACATAGGAAAACAAAAACCACATGAATAAAGAGCAAAAAAAAAAAAAAAAAAAAAAAAAAAAAAAAAAAAAAAAAAAAAAAAAAAAAAAAAAAAAAAAAAAAAAAGAAACCAAAAGCAACAGAAAATGTCATGGTGGAAAGAAAGCACAGTGATCAAAACAGCTTTAAGTCTGCAAACTTGTGACAGACATGGCTTGCTTTTGGGGAGATGCACAAATACTTAGACTAAAATTCAAATCAAAAATATTTATTAGAAGAAATACCATTTCTAACTCTAATATTTGAATGGCTCTAACCAAGGTTCAACTGAAGCCTTCTTTGCTTATGATTGAAGCCCAGAAGCTCTTAACAGCAAAGAATCCCATGTGAAGTAGAACTAGTTTCCCTTTTGATGTTCACCCATAATTCCTATTCATGGTGTTAGGAATGACGGGCTTGACAGTGCCCTGCATATCTGCTGGTGCAGTCTTCTCCCTACCATGACTTTTCCTCGTAGAAAATATTCCTACACTGACACCGAGCTATTGTTCACCAAGGAAGTATAGAAGACTTACTTCTGAAAGTATTTGAAATACTTTAAAAAAATTAACATTTTCCTCAGAGCAGTTCTCATAAATGTATGAAGCAGAATAAAACATTTAAATCAGCCTTAGGAACTTTATTTAAAACAGTAATACATAACTTATAGATTGAACAAACTGGGCTAGACATAATGTGAACATAAAATAATTTTGTTCTCTCTCTTTTTGTATCTCATTACTTTTCTGTACAGCTCCTTTTTGGCTCTAGATGAAGTCTTTAAACAAAATACATAGTTCACCATGGTTTTCCAGTTAGAAAAATGCTTTTTTGGTAAATAAAAATAGCTACCTTTATTATATAAATGGTCAGAACTTCGGTCATTTAAATTCTTCTCTTTTTCTCCACTGATCCGCAGATTGGGCTCTTTCTTTTCTTCTCTTTTCTTTTCTTTTTCCCTTTTGGATGTCCCTTTCTTATCACTAGCTATTATTTAAGATGGGAAAATGACGGATACAAAGTAAGAGAGAGGAGCAGCAAGGAAAAGGAGAGTTTTATCCAAATGGAATCTTGTAATGTGGCTTTCAACTTCTCAAAATGGCTAAGAATTAATTCTTCTTTCTGTTTTTTCTTTTTCTTTCTTTCTTTCTTTCTTTTTTTTGGTCTCATTAGGTATCCTCGCCTGTGGCCAGACCACCTCTGCCATGACCTAGACCCTAAGGCCCAACCTTGCCACTGGCGTAACACTGTTCCTGAGGCCCGATTACCTCAGTTTTTGTCCTATTAGTGTCTCTTAGAGAGTCCAGCTGTGTTTTTTTGATAAGAGTAATGCCACCTCTCCACAGACAGTGAGCACTCCACAGGTCTTCCTGGTTGGGTGTCTTTCACAGCTCCAGTAGAGCTCACTTCAGGCAGGATACTGCTTAGCCCATGGGGAACATACGCCCTATTCTGTATCAGTAAAGACACAGTCAGCTCACAACACAGCTCTCTCTCTTGGCTTTGCCACGCTTGCCTTCTACTTTAGATGTTTTGCCATGGAGCACCAGATGCTTAGGTGTCACAAACTTGCAGAGGACATAAGTCTTGTTCTGAAAACAGCCCTCTTAAAAATCTCTGCCGCATTTGGCTACATGTGAGAAAGAATCCTCTTTCCGTTTCATTTCCTCATTGTGGGGTGCAGTTAGGGACGTCCAGCCCCATCTTTAGCTCTTCTTCCAAGGGCCCACCCTACTGGCCTTTCGGGCAGCTGGCCTTTTGTGTAAGTGGCAGATGGTGGTCAGCTGCTTCTGGTAGGATCTCCAAGTCACAGACCTTTGGCAAACCCTGCCCAGCTGGAGGGACTCTTCAGTAGGACAGGAGCAACTTTGACTCTTGTCCTGTTCTACACATTGATAAACAACAGGAAAGCAACACATTAAAATAGTTTTTAACCATATAAAATTACATTTTTAACCATATAAAAAAGGTACAAAAGTGAATATGGTAGTTACACCTAGACGATGCTTTTATTGTGAATCTGTCCAACCAACTACCCAACGATGAGATCACTTTCCAAGTTTCAAAATTAATTCTATGAAAATCTCCTCGATGAGATGCTTTGAATCTTTTCTTGTATTGCCATCAATAAATGAAAATATATAAAATATGGCTCAGAATAACTCAAACTTATTATTTCTATAAATGTAATCTTATTTTAAGTTGTTTATAACACTCAAGCAAAGCACTTAAATCATCCAACATTCTTTCTGGTAAAATATCCAAAGGTTCAAGAAGGAAGCTAAGTTGATAATAAAATTGCTTCGCTTTTGTTTTATTTAAATTACATAAATGATTGGCCAGATTACTTTCTTTTAAGATCTGGGAATTCCAGGTTCAATTTTAACTGCCAGTTTAATATTGGATATGTTGAAAGACTATGATACTAAACTAGATATTTGCTAAGGCACTATTTCTTTCTACAGCTCTGATTATTGTGTTGTGCATCTATAATCCTAGCACTTGGAAGGCTGAGGTAGGAGGATTGCTGTGAGTTTGAGGCCAGCCTGTGCTACCTAGAGGTTCAGGAACAGCCTGGACTACAGAGAGAGACCCTGTCTCAAAAAAAATGACAATAAATATAAGTGCACAAGGGTACTCTCTCCCATTTACTCAGCGGAGTAATTATGACGGAAATGCAATGAACTAACTAGCTTGAATCTGTCCACATCTTTTACAACACACACAAGGGCACAACTGTACACATATGTACACACACATGCAAACAAACATTCAGTGGCCTGCTTTTGTTGTGAAAAACAACCAAAGAACACACAGTACAGTTTTAAAAAACCTACTGTATTTCTATAATTTGCTTCCAATCTTCTTTTGTTGTATTTCTCCAGAGCTCACTGCGTCATAGCCCTCTTCAGGCACACATGTGTATGGTTCGCACTCTTTTGTAAGATGTCCGGTCTAGTTAATACTTTCTAAGGTCATTTGTCTAATGATTCTGTTCTTACTGATCTTTGACCAACTTTCATATTTTCCCAATGCTGCAATAAATGTCAATAATTACCCTTCAAAAAGCATACATGACATTTTTATTTTTATGGTCATCTTTGCCCATGCTTATACGTTTGGAACATTCAAAAATATAAAATCAAGGAAAGCGAGTGCTTGGAAGGAGGAGGTTTTTAGGCTGCCTTAATGATGATGATCAGGCGACTGAAACAGAGTAAGCTTGAGGGCTGTGCGTTCCCAGTGGGGGTAGCATGTCTGCCCTTTGCTGAGACTTCTTTGTAGACGTTGCGTGGTAAGGACCAGATGGTCTGCGGTGCTTTGGATTTAGTTTATGATTTGCAAAGGTTAGAAAGAATTAGACATTCAGGCTTTTTCTCTGCTGGACAGAAAAGATGTCATAAACTTTCCTCTGTCCCATTGTGGGCCAGCTGACCTTCCGTTGCTTGGAAAGTCCTAGGGGGGTTATCTTTGTCCTTGGAACGAAGCCAGTTTGCCTTCTGTCTGTGTTCATTTTGAGAAATATCCTCTTTATTAATCCAGATGCAGTCCTCGGGCAAATGGAATGAGCGAGAAGGGACTGGCAGATCAATTAGAATAAGTCTCTTCTGTGTATGTAGATAGAATGAAAGAAATTATATTGCCTACGTGTGTACATTAAATGTCCATTTTTCATATAAATATTCCTATTTGGTAAGTAACGGCACCTCAGTCCATTATGGTTTGTGTCTAATACATCCCTCCTCCCTCTGAATCTTGTTTAAGGAAAAACATTTGGTTGGCTAATGTGCCAGATGTACCTTGGGGTGGCAATTTATGCTACTCTCTTATCAGAAATTGCTTCCAAATGTCTCACATGCACACTTGAAATTCCGAAGGCAACAATTTTCCTAAATCTTGCACATGGAGCTACATGGCAGGTGACATGAATTGACTGCATCAAGGCTCAGGTAAAGAGTTCATGTATAAAAGCGAGGAAAACCATGCACAAATAATATGGCTGTCAATTTTTATAAAGATGTTTATTACACAAAATTTTACATAACAGTAAAATTTGAATTAATATGTTTAAATTACTTTTATTTATTAATACTATCATCTACAGAGTATAGACTAGAGCTATCATTTTAAATTCAGTTTAGGTACAGATATCATTATGAATGTTTTGGACTTTCGTTCCTTCTTTCTTGATTCCCACAAGCTCCTTTCCTGTGACCTTGCCTGGCTCCACATCTAGTTATTAGAAACATTCAGAACTTTATGTTAAAAGGACAGTTATGAGTTAATTGACACATTTAAAACGGGCATCACCTTCTAGATCTTAATTTGAAGTCAATGTTAAATGTCCTAAATACAATGTGCCACGTCAATGCTCAGAAGAGCACTGTTTTTGGGAAGTAGAGGCAGAAGTGCTTAGACACAAGGGGCCTGTGACATTATAGGGTCAGAACAACATTGCTATGGAAACACACCAGGAACAGGTCCCATGTGAGCAGTCAGCTAAGCAAAGTAAAGGCATGTAGAGTTCATTACACTGTTCTTTCCACTTCTCTGTAGACTTGATATGTTTTCAAATTAACACTATGAATAATTAAATCTCCTCCTCAGAGAGGCTGTGCCAGTGGGGTATAATTTGCCTCACCCTATTTGTTCTGCGCCCATGCCATCCTACTTACTTCACCGGATGTAAGCATAGCATCCTTGTTACTTTTATCATGATATTATCAGCTGATACTTCTGGATATAATACAAGCGGAATCTTTATCTTAATCACCACTGCATGTTGGTCACCATGGATGACAAAAGAATCTCATGAAACATTGCTTGAAATTCTTAATATGGAGCAAATACACATTTGTCACTCAACATATCTTTTGAACTTTATGTTCTTATTACATGTTGCAGCGTTCCCAGGGAATGCAAAAAAATTTGTGAAGATATATGAGATATTAAATTAAAACATATTCACATGTAATACTAAACCAATATGCATGGTAAGGGCATGATGCATCTTAAGATCAAATTTATTTTAAAATTTATCCATTGTGGTGGATTATTTATGCTACTAATTTCATTCATTGAGAGCCATTGGCAAAAATAATAGTAATTATTCATAAACAAATTACCTCTAATATGGGCACATTAAGAGCCAACATTAAATGTGTCATTGGCAGAACCATTAGAATACCAACTGTTACTAAATACATATTTCATGAAGATTCCTAGAAAAATAATAATATTTCTATTCACAAATATTTCTCAAAGCAAACGTGCAAAACACCTTCTCTTTGTCTCATACATATTGAGAAAAAAACCAGCATGTGTTTTAGCTGTGATTTTGGTAGCTAATGTCTATTTGTTTCTTTCCCATCCATAGGTGATTTTCCAGCATAAATTATCCAGTTGAATTTAGTTTCTATTTACTTTATTTATTATAGTTTTTCCTAGAGTTCTGAACATGGATATTACCTTCTGAGAAGAAATGTTTCTTTTTCACCAGAGGAAAAAAAGATGCAAATATTATGGTCAATATTAGTTATCAAATTTAGTTTACATAACACACGGGGTGCACACTGCTATGCTTTGGAGTGATTTTTTTTTTTCTGGGCAAAACAGGCATCTGTCACATCAAAGGAACAATTCTAGTAAATAGGAAGGATCTCACAACCTAAAAATAATGAGCTTCATGTGTGTATCTCATTTTTTAGTTAATTGCCCTTAATATATTCAGCTAAAATACCTTGCAGTTTTCCATGATTAAAGGGCATGATGTTTGACTTGTCATTGAATTAGTTTGATATTGATATAAATGAGCTATAAAGTATCTCCACGATTGCTTCCTGAATAATAAGAATATATTTTCTTTTGTTACTTGCTCAATAAAGAATGAAATATACTTGATCCTTGGGTTTTGAAGCAAATCTTTTGTGGTTAAAAAATGAAGGGGAGATGGAATTAATCAGCAAGGAATGCATTTCCACAAAGAAATTAAAATTTCCACTGGTAATGAAGCTTATTTATTGTAACATAAAATGAGTTATGGTAGAAGTTTCCATTTCCATCTTAAACCTGACAGAAATAAATCTCCATAAAAAAGTAAAACCAGTTAAGCAAACACGAGCCTAACGGGCATCCGTGTGTAAGTAGTCCAACCTAGAAAATAACATTCACTGACTCTACTATTTGCTAAATAAGGATGTATTAAATCATACATAAGATTAAACTTACTGTATAGTAAATAAAACCATTTTTAAAAAAGAAAATATGTTTTCATTTAACATGTCTCAAGTAAAAAATCTTATCTTCATTAAAACTTTGTCTATTTCTTTCATTGTTGGGCTGAAATAAATCTGGCTCAAATCAGCCTCTATAATTGAGTAAGTTTGGCTCAAAGAAGCTTTTGTTCATAGGAAAATGTATACTAGCTTGATATCTGAACAAATTAGAACCTAATCTTAAGAATATACCATATAACCAAGCAACTGAGCCTCAGCCAATCACAGCAGCTGAGCTTCCAGCTAATAAGAGGCTGAGAGTTGTCAAACACAACCATAAATATAAAGCAAATGCTGACTATAGCCAATCTGGTTGTTCCCCTGCATTATCTCTGTTTTCCCTGGTTCTGAACGTAACCTGTTCATATATAGAGTGAGACATCCTAAACAATTTTTGGTCTAATGCTACCCAGAATTGCAATTTTTTTCTCAAATAAACCCTGTTAAATTTAACTATTCTCAGTCATTCTTTTAACAAGCTATGTATTAGTTTGAGTTTTTACAAAAGGCAGAATACACAGAAATTATATCAAAAAGGATCTATTTGGAAGTCTTACAAGTCTGGTAACAGACATAATCCAAGATGGCGGCCTACAAGTGTGAAAGCTGGAGAGTCCAATGGCTGCTCTGCTGTGAGGTAGAACAACTGTCCATGAGCGCAGGACAGCCAGTGAGAGTCGCTGTGGATCTTGGTTGTTCTAAGAACAATGATGAAGGCTAGAGACTAGAGATTGGTGACTAAAGATCAAGAACAGGCAGACAGGTGCAAGTTGAGACTGAAGCAGATCTGTGATGAAGATCTGTGGTTTGTGGAAGTCAGCACCTGTAAACAAGTAAAAAGGCTAGCGCTTTCCCAGAGGAAAAAGCTGTAACAATTTCTCTTCTTCCTTCCTTTTGTATAGTCCCAGTTTGCAGTTTGGGCCTCTCACATCTGGGTGGGTGCTCTTCCCTCATTCACCGATCCACAAATCATTTACACTGTAATCCAGGCTGGTTCCTAACTACCTAATCTAGTTGTGGTTCCTAAACCCTAATCCAGGCATGGTTCCTGACTGCCTCAAATTGACATAATCTCTCCAATGGTCACAGTCTACTTGTCACCAATTTTAAGAAGCATAGAATTCAAATATTGTCGCATGCTTACAAATTGTTTTTCCCATCGAACAAGAAAGATACTTTAAAAGGAGAACAGGTAGTAGCCTTTGTAACCTTAATGTTAAGTTGTTTTTTGTTTTGTTTTGTTTCCCCTAACCGTGGATTGTGCCACTCCTGTTTGTTTTCATTGGGTGTGTACTGGTTAATCTCTGTTGCCAACCTGATTAGATTAAGAGACTCCAGCGGAAGTGGTGAGATAATGTGGCAGTCATCTCATCAGTCAGCCAAACCATTGATGATATCATAGCTAAATGAGCTGCTAGGAGGTGGGGCCAAATTGGAGGAGGTGGGTAATGAGGGCATGACCCAGAGGATAGCTGCTCCCTCCTTCATTCCTGTCTTGATCTTTCTTTGCTCTCTGCTTCCCTGCTACTATGAGTTCAGCACTTTTCCTCAGCCATGTCCTTACCCTACAATGTTTCTCCTTTGGAGCCAGCCAGCTTTGCACCTGAAATCTCTGAAACCTTTAGTAAAAGAATTGGCTCTTTTTTTAAGCTGTGACTGTCAGGCATTTTGTACCAGCTATGGGAAAACTGAGTAACAGAGCAACTTTTTTTCCTAGGAGATGAGCAAATAGGTCTTTGGAAAACACATTCAAAGTTCGTATCTGTCTCCACAAATCTGAATTCCGCTTGTTCCATGACCTCTTTGCTCCTTTCTCTCTGACCATGTCCTTGAGAGTCTTAAATAATTATGAGCCCTTTAAATTGTATTTCTTGTTCCTTTAATGTATCTCATCACAATGAATCTCATTCAGCATCATACAATAGTAATACATTGTGAACCACAGATACAGGTTTAGATTTTCTGGCAACTATATTGTTTTAAGAAGTGAAAGGAAGAAATTATTTTTAATAATTTATTTAATCCAGTATATCCCAAATATTACCATTTGATGTGTAATCAACATAAGAATGGACAATATTGTGCTTTTTTCATGTTAAATCTTTAAAATCTGATGGCTATATTACACTTTCAGTACTTCTCAATTCAAGCTAGCCGTATTTCAAAAGTTCAAAAACTCCATGTAGGGGCTGAAGGAATGGCTCATAGCTTAAAGCATTTGTAGCAAGCACTAAGTACCTGAATTCGATTCCCCAGCAACACATAAGCTGGGCATGTTGGCACACACCTGTAATCCCAGCACTTGGGAGGCTGAGACAGGAGGATTGCTGTGAGTCCAAGGCCAGCCTGGGCTCCAATATGAGTTCAGGACCAGCCTAAGTTACAGAGTGATGTCTTTTCTCAAAAATAAATAAATAAATAAATAAATAAATAAATAAATAAATAAATAGAAAGAAAGAAAGGAAGAAAAACAAAACTAAAAAGACTCCATGTGGCTTGTGGGTACCATATTGGACAATACAACTCCAGACAAAGTAAATATCTTTACGCTGTAGATTTCAAATCTGTAAAATAAGTAGCCTGGAGGAGATGATTCTAACTTTTAATTCCATGATACTACTATTATAATAAAGAAACTTTTGATCTCTGGCATCTCTGAGCTGCTCTGAAAAGCTATTACCCTTGCTTAAGTAAATAAAGGAGCAGCTGTAAGGACTTGTTCTGTGAAGAATGGCTAGCTTGCAAATCAGGGTCTGCAAGTAGGCGGGCTACCCTGGGGACAAGTTTTTAAATTGGAGGCTCATATTTGAAATCATTATCTTTAAACTCTGTTTTCATATTTTAATACCATGCTAATAAGCACGACTTGTCTCTTCCAAATGGACGTGAGAAGGCTTGTCGCCATGTGGGTCCTGGTTGCTGATCTGTTACAGTATCTCAATGAATTAAAAACTGTACTTCTGCCTGCCCCATTTCCAACATTTTGAGCAGAACACCTCAAGACTATCTTCCAAATCATAAAAATTCAGTCACTTTTATATCACCATGTTGGATGTTCATGTAGATGTTAGCCTTAATATTTCATGTCCTTAATATTGGGAGGCCATGCTGGCTAGCAAATAGTCACTAGATATATAGCTAACATTGCTTTCTACAAGTAATAAGTATGAGTATTAAGAGACTTCATAGTCATCTCTGACTATTAAGTGATGCTATTAAGTGATGTGAATGTTGTCTTGGTGACTTCATCATCCCTATTATTTCATTAAATTTTCAACGAAAAAAAAAGAGGTTTAGACAAATTCAGTAATTTGCCCAAAATGGCCCCATCATTGGCTGGTAAAATTCAGATTGAAATGGAATTTGTGTGTGTGTGTGTGTGATTCTGATGTAGGAGAGGAAGGGAAACTCTTAGCCACTGTATTATTTGCTTTCTGTTTTGTCAAGTCAGCAATGCAAATGGTGACTAAAGCTTATTCCTTTAGTTTGGTGATTTTCAACACTGGCTGTTATATCAAAATCATTGGTGGACAAGGGAAGGGAGCTTTTAAAAATAGCAGTGTCCCAGTATCTACTGAAATAAAGCTGCTACGGTTTCTTTAGTCTGAGATGAGGCCTGGGACTTGCTTTACTTCAAAATCTCCCAACAAGCTTCAATATTGCCAACCATAATTGTGAAGTACTATTTTAGATCAAGGTAGGAATAAAACATTTATTTGAGGCAAGGATGGTGAATTTCTGCCACATAGCCCATATATGCATGCATTTGAACTGGCCTGGACAAGGTCTTACCAGAAAGAAGCATTTTCGAACACCAACACATTAGGAGTGAGTTAGTGACATAGTTTATCAAATATAGAAGGCCAGTTTTTTAAGATGAGAGTTTTGTATGGCCTGCACATAATGTCATAAATGTTCAAATGGCCCATGACTAAACAAAAGATTCCTCACTCCTGGTCCAAAGGGTGTATGTTCCTAGCCTGCTCATTAAATGTCGAGGTGTAAAGAGCAATGCATTACTAAAGTTATTATGTGAATATGTGTATGTACCAAATATCTTACTACATTTGCTAAACATACAGGAAGTGTGCATGTGCCCGTGCGTGTGTGTGTGTGTGTGTGTGTGTGTGTGTGTGTTTAATTTCAATTCGTTTCCAAGCATTTTGTCTATCTACATGGACACAACAACTTCAGATGCTTGCTTGGTATCGTAATAGAGGCTTAGTGGTTAGGCCAGCAGGAACCCAAAGGGTAGTGAAAAGTAGAAGAGAATGTGACATTTCTGCTTTTATTTTGTATGTTTCTATTATTGCCTTAAAACTTTTGGTCAAATCCTGCCCAGTTCTGTGTGTGGTTCTTAAGGAATGCATTACAAGCACTACATTTCTCTGCCTTATTTCGTCTTTTAAAGATGGAGGACACCAAAACAATGGTAAAGTGATTTGCAGGAACATGTAGTTGCCAGATTTTACAATGTCTGGCTCTAGACCCCTTCGAGTGATGCTTAGAAGTCTCAAGTCATTGTCTGAAGACTCTAGCCACCTCTGATTCCGTGAACAGCAGAGCCTTACAAACCTCTGCTTGATGAGGTTAGCCCTAAGTAGAAACAATTATGCTGCGCTAGGATCTGATGCTGTCCCTAAAATAGAAGCTGCCATCTTATAATGGGAATAGAATTGCCCCCTTGAGCAACTGAGGCTCTCTTGCTAGACCTCCCAGACCCAGTCCTGAGATACTTGACCAGAAGTAAAATGCTGCCAGCGAGGCACACCTCCAACCATGGCCTTAGACTTCCCTTTCCACAAAACCCCGCGGTTTCTGTCTTTAGCATTGGAAGACAGATCTCATGCCCCCCGTGCTTTCCAGCGTGGCAGAGGTGACTAAAGCGCCTCTCCTTCTCGTTCCCTCTGCTCATCTTGGTTGGCTTAGAGAATGGGTGTCTGATCCTCAATTATTGGGACCTATGGGGCTGAGATTTTACTTCAAAATTCTGATAGCAATCACTTGGGTGGCTAAAGCAGGAAGACTGCTTTGTGTTCAACATAGTGAGTTCAGAACCAGCCTGGTCTACCGAGCAAGACCCTGCATCAAAAAAACAAAAAACGAACAAGCAAAAAAAAAAAAAAAAAAAAAAAAAAAAAAAAAAAAAAAAAAAAAAAAAAAAAAA